>JANJGN010001299.1:10000-142500 GCA_026770705.1 Isurus oxyrinchus
GAGGGTGTGTGATGGAGTGTGTGAGGGTGTGTGATAAGTGTGGGTGTGTGTGTGTAGGAGTGTGTGAAGGTGTGTGATAAGTGTGTGTGTGTGTGTGTGTGTGTGTGTAGGAGTGTGTGAGGGTGTGTGATAAGTGTGGGGGTGTGTGTGTGTAGGAGTGTGTGAGGGTGTGTGATAAGTGTGGGTGTGTGTGTGTAGGAGTGTGTGAGGGTGTGTGATAAGTGTGTGTGTGTGTAGGAGTGGTGTGAGGGTGTGGAATAAGTGTGTGTGTGTGTGTGTGTGTGTGTGTGTAGGAGTGTGTGAGGGCATGTGATAAGTGTGGGGGGGGTGTGTGTAGGAGTGTCGTGGAGGGAGTGGAATAAGTGTGTGTGTGTGTGTGTGTAGGAGTGTGTGAGGAGTGTGTGATAAGTGTGGGGGGGTGTGTGTAGGGCTGTGTGAGGGTGTGGAATAAGGTGTGTAGAGTGTGTGTAGTGTAGGAGTGTGTGGTGATAAGTGTGGGTGTGTGTGTAGGAGTGTGTGAGGGTGTGTGATATGTGTGTGTGTGTGTGTTTGTGTAGGATGTGTGAGGGTGTGTGATAAGTGTGGGTGTGTGTGTGTAGGAGTGTGTGAGGGTGTGTGATAAGTGTGTGTGATTGTGTAGGATTGTGTGAGCTTGTGTAAATGTCGGTGTGTGTGTGTGTGTGTGTGTGTGTAGGAGTGTGTGAGCGTGTGCGATAAGTTTGTGTGTGTGTAGGAGCGTGTGAGGGTGTGTGATAAGTATGTGTGTGTGTGTGTGTATGTGTGTGTGTAGGAGTGTGTGAGGGTGTGTGATAAGTGTGGGTGTGTGTGTGTGTGTGTAGGAGTATGTGAGGGTGTGTGATAAGTGTGGGTGTGTGTGTGTGTGTGTGTGTAGGAGTGTGTGAGCGTTTGTGATAAGTGTGGAGGGTGTCTATGCGTAGGAGTGTGTGAGGGTGTGTGATAAGTGTGGGGTTGTGTGTGTGTGTGTAGGAGTGTCTGAGTATGTGAGATAATTGAGTATGTGTGTGTGCGTGTGTGTGATATGTGTGTGTGTAGGAGAGTGTGATGGTGTTTGATAAGTGTGGGGTTGCGTGTGTGTGTAGGATTTTGTGAGCGTGTGTGATAAGTATGGGGGGTGTCTGTGTGTGTGGGAGTGTGTGAGTGTGTGTGATAAGTGTGGGTGTGTGTGTGTAGGAGTGTGTGAGGGTTTGTGATAAGTGTGGGAGTGTGTGTGTAGGAGTGTGTGAGGGTATGTGATAAGTGTGGGGTTTGTGTGTGTGTGTGTAGGAGTGTGTGAGTGTGTGTGATAAATGTGGGTGTGTGTCGGTGTATAGGAGTGTGTGAGCATGTGTGATATGTGTGGGGGTGTGTGTATGCTTAGGAGTGTGTGAATGTGTGTGATAAGTGTGGGTGTGTGTGTGTGTGTAGGAGTGTGTGAGCATGTGTGATAAGTGTGGGTGCGTGTGTGAGAGGGTGTGTGATAAGTGTGGATGTGTGTGTGTGTGTGTGTGTGTGTGTGTGTGTAGGAGTTTGTGATTGTGCGTGATAAGTGTGTGTGTGTGTGTGTGTGTGTGTGATTTATGTGTGTTAGGAGTGTGTGAGGGTGTGTGATAATTGTGTGTAGGAGTGTGTGAGTGTGTGTGATAAGTATGTGTGTGTGTGTGTAGGAGTGTGTGATGGTGTGTGATAATTGTGGGTGTGTGTGTGTGTAGGAGTGTGTGATGGTGTGTGATAAGTGTGGGGGCGTGTGTGTGTGTGTTTAGGAGTGTGTGAGTGCGTGTAATAAGTGTGTGTGTGTGTGTGTGAGTGTGTGTAGGAGTGTGTGAGGGTGTTTGATAAGTGTGTGTGTAGGAGTGTGTGAGGGTGTGTGATCAGTGTGCGTTTGTGTGTGTAGGAGTGTGTGAGTGTGTGTGATAAGTGTGTGTGTGTGTGTGATTGTGTGTGATAATTGTGTGTGTATGTGTGTGTGTGTGCGTGTGTGTGATAAGTGTGTGTGTAGGAGTGTGTGAGTGTGTGTGTGTGTGTAGGAGTGTGTGAACGTGTGTGATAAGTGTGCGGGTGTGTGTGTGTGTGTAGGAGTGTGTTAGTGCGTGTAATAAGTGTGTGTGTGTGTGTGTAGGAGTGTGTGAAAAGTGTGGGGGGTGTGTGTGTAGGATTGTGTGAGGGTGTGTGATAAGTGTGCGGGTGTGTGTGTAGGAGTGTGTGAGCGTGTGTAAGTGTTGGTTTGTGTGTTTGTGTGTGTAGGTGTTTGTGAGCGTGTGTGATAAGTGTGTGAGTGTGTGTGATAATTATGTGTTTGTGTGTGTGTGCGCGTGTGTGTGATAAGTGTGGGTGTGTGTGTGGGTGTAGGAGTGTGTGAGTGTGTGTGACAAGTGTGGGTGTGTGTGTAGGTGTGTGTAGGTGTGTGTGAGTGTCTGTGATAAGTGTGTGTGATTGTGTAGGATTGTGTGAGCTTGTGTAAATGTCGGTGTGTGTGTGTGTGTGTGTGTGTGTAGGAGTGTGTGAGCGTGTGCGATAAGTTTGTGTGTGTGTAGGAGCGTGTGAGGGTGTGTGATAAGTATGTGTGTGTGTGTGTGTATGTGTGTGTGTAGGAGTGTGTGAGGGTGTGTGATAAGTGTGGGTGTGTGTGTGTGTGTGTAGGAGTATGTGAGGGTGTGTGATAAGTGTGGGTGTGTGCGTAGGTGTGTGTGTGTGTAGGAGTGTGTGAGCGTTTGTGATAACTGTGGAGGGTGTCTATGCGTAGGAGTGTGTGAGGGTGTGTGATAAGTGTGGGGTTGTGTGTGTGTGTGTAGGAGTGTCTGAGTATGTGAGATAATTGAGTGTGTGTGTGTGTGTGCGTGTGTGTGATATGTGTTTGTGTAGGAGAGTGTGATGGTGTTTGATAAGTGTGGGGTTGCGTGTGTGTGTGTAGGATTTTGTGAGCGTGTGTGATAAGTATGGGGGGTGTCTGTGTGTGTGGGAGTGTGTGAGTGTGTGTGATAAGTGTGGGTGTGTGTGTGTAGGATTGTGTGAGGGTTTGTGATAAGTGTGGGAGTGTGTGTGTAGGAGTGTGTGAGGGTATGTGATAAGTGTGGGGTTTGTGTGTGTGTGTGTCGGAGTGTGTGAGTGTGTGTGATAAATGTGGGTGTGTGTCGGTGTATAGGAGTGTGTGAGCATGTGTGATATGTGTGGGGGTGTGTGTATGCTTAGGAGTGTGTGAATGTGTGTGATAAGTGTGGGTGTGTGTGTGTGTGTAGGAGTGTGTGAGCATGTGTGATAAGTGTGGGTGCGTGTGTGTGAGGGTGTGTGATAAGTGTGGATGTGTGTGTGTGTGTGTGTGTGTGTGTGTGTGTGTGTGTGTGTGTAGGAGTTTGTGATTGTGCGTGATAAGTGTGTGTGTGTGTGTGTGTGTGATTTATGTGTGTTAGGAGTGTGTGAGGGTGTGTGATAATTGTGTGTAGGAGTGTGTGAGTGTGTGTGATAAGTATGTGTGTGTGTGTGTAGGAGTGTGTGATGGTGTGTGATAATTGTGGGTGTGTGTGTGTGTAGGAGTGTGTGATGGTGTGTGATAAGTGTGGGGGCGTGTGTGTGTGTGTGTTTAGGAGTGTGTGAGTGCGTGTAATAAGTGTGTGTGTGTGTGTGAGTGTGTGTAGGAGTGTGTGAGGGTGTTTGATAAGTGTGTGTGTAGGAGTGTGTGAGGGTGTGTGATCAGTGTGCGTTTGTGTGTGTAGGAGTGTGTGAGTGTGTGTGATAAGTGTGTGTGTGTGTGTGATTGTGTGTGATAATTGTGTGTGTATGTGTGTGTGTGTGCGTGTGTGTGATAAGTGTGTGTGTAGGAGTGTGTGAGTGTGTGTGTGTGTGTAGGAGTGTGTGAACGTGTGTGATAAGTGTGCGGGTGTGTGTGTGTGTGTAGGAGTGTGTTAGTGCGTGTAATAAGTGTGTGTGTGTGTGTGTAGGAGTGTGTGAAAAGTGTGGGGGGTGTGTGTGTAGGATTGTGTGAGGGTGTGTGATAAGTGTGCGGGTGTGTGTGTAGGAGTGTGTGAGCGTGTGTAAGTGTTGGTTTGTGTGTTTGTGTGTGTAGGTGTTTGTGAGCGTGTGTGATAAGTGTGTGAGTGTGTGTGATAATTATGTGTTTGTGTGTGTGTGCGCGTGTGTGTGATAAGTGTGGGTGTGTGTGTGGGTGTAGGAGTGTGTGAGTGTGTGTGACAAGTGTGGGTGTGTGTGTAGGTGTGTGTAGGTGTGTGTGAGTGTCTGTGATAAGTGTGTGTGATTGTGTAGGATTGTGTGAGCTTGTGTAAATGTCGGTGTGTGTGTGTGTGTGTGTGTGTGTAGGAGTGTGTGAGCGTGTGCGATAAGTTTGTGTGTGTGTAGGAGCGTGTGAGGGTGTGTGATAAGTATGTGTGTGTGTGTGTATGTGTGTGTGTAGGAGTGTGTGAGGGTGTGTGATAAGTGTGGGTGTGTGTGTGTGTGTGTAGGAGTATGTGAGGGTGTGTGATAAGTGTGGGTGTGTGTGTGTGTGTGTGTGTGTAGGAGTGTGTGAGCGTTTGTGATAAGTGTGGAGGGTGTCTATGCGTAGGAGTGTGTGAGGGTGTGTGATAAGTGTGGGGTTGTGTGTGTGTGTGTAGGAGTGTCTGAGTATGTGAGATAATTGAGTGTGTGTGTGTGTGTGCGTGTGTGTGATATGTGTTTGTGTAGGAGAGTGTGATGGTGTTTGATAAGTGTGGGGTTGCGTGTGTGTGTGTAGGATTTTGTGAGCGTGTGTGATAAGTATGGGGGGTGTCTGTGTGTGTGGGAGTGTGTGAGGGTGTGTGATAAGTGTGGATGTGTGTGTGTGTGTGTGTGTGTGTGTGTGTGTGTGTGTGTGTGTAGGAGTTTGTGATTGTGCGTGATAAGTGTGTGTGTGTGTGTGTGTGTGATTTATGTGTGTTAGGAGTGTGTGAGGGTGTGTGATAATTGTGTGTAGGAGTGTGTGAGTGTGTGTGATAAGTATGTGTGTGTGTGTGTAGGAGTGTGTGATGGTGTGTGATAATTGTGGGTGTGTGTGTGTGTAGGAGTGTGTGATGGTGTGTGATAAGTGTGGGGGCGTGTGTGTGTGTGTGTTTAGGAGTGTGTGAGTGCGTGTAATAAGTGTGTGTGTGTGTGTGAGTGTGTGTAGGAGTGTGTGAGGGTGTTTGATAAGTGTGTGTGTAGGAGTGTGTGAGGGTGTGTGATCAGTGTGCGTTTGTGTGTGTAGGAGTGTGTGAGTGTGTGTGATAAGTGTGTGTGTGTGTGTGATTGTGTGTGATAATTGTGTGTGTATGTGTGTGTGTGTGCGTGTGTGTGATAAGTGTGTGTGTAGGAGTGTGTGAGTGTGTGTGTGTGTGTAGGAGTGTGTGAACGTGTGTGATAAGTGTGCGGGTGTGTGTGTGTGTGTAGGAGTGTGTTAGTGCGTGTAATAAGTGTGTGTGTGTGTGTGTAGGAGTGTGTGAAAAGTGTGGGGGGTGTGTGTGTAGGATTGTGTGAGGGTGTGTGATAAGTGTGCGGGTGTGTGTGTAGGAGTGTGTGAGCGTGTGTAAGTGTTGGTTTGTGTGTTTGTGTGTGTAGGTGTTTGTGAGCGTGTGTGATAAGTGTGTGAGTGTGTGTGATAATTATGTGTTTGTGTGTGTGTGCGCGTGTGTGTGATAAGTGTGGGTGTGTGTGTGGGTGTAGGAGTGTGTGAGTGTGTGTGACAAGTGTGGGTGTGTGTGTAGGTGTGTGTAGGTGTGTGTGAGTGTCTGTGATAAGTGTGTGTGATTGTGTAGGATTGTGTGAGCTTGTGTAAATGTCGGTGTGTGTGTGTGTGTGTGTGTGTGTAGGAGTGTGTGAGCGTGTGCGATAAGTTTGTGTGTGTGTAGGAGCGTGTGAGGGTGTGTGATAAGTATGTGTGTGTGTGTGTATGTGTGTGTGTAGGAGTGTGTGAGGGTGTGTGATAAGTGTGGGTGTGTGTGTGTGTGTGTAGGAGTATGTGAGGGTGTGTGATAAGTGTGGGTGTGTGTGTGTGTGTGTGTGTGTGTAGGAGTGTGTGAGCGTTTGTGATAAGTGTGGAGGGTGTCTATGCGTAGGAGTGTGTGAGGGTGTGTGATAAGTGTGGGGTTGTGTGTGTGTGTGTAGGAGTGTCTGAGTATGTGAGATAATTGAGTGTGTGTGTGTGTGTGCGTGTGTGTGATATGTGTTTGTGTAGGAGAGTGTGATGGTGTTTGATAAGTGTGGGGTTGCGTGTGTGTGTGTAGGATTTTGTGAGCGTGTGTGATAAGTATGGGGGGTGTCTGTGTGTGTGGGAGTGTGTGAGTGTGTGTGATAAGTGTGGGTGTGTGTGTGTAGGAGTGTGTGAGGGTTTGTGATAAGTGTGGGAGTGTGTGTGTAGGAGTGTGTGAGGGTATGTGATAAGTGTGGGGTTTGTGTGTGTGTGTGTCGGAGTGTGTGAGTGTGTGTGATAAATGTGGGTGTGTGTCGGTGTATAGGAGTGTGTGAGCATGTGTGATATGTGTGGGGGTGTGTGTGTGTAGGAGTGTGTGAGCGTTTGTGATAAATCTGGGGGGGTGTGTATACTTAGGAGTGTGTGAATGTGTGTGATAAGTGTGGGTGTGTGTGTGTGTGTAGGAGTGTGTGAGCATGTGTGATAAGTGTGGGTGCGTGTGTGTGAGGGTGTGTGATAAAAGTGGATGTGTGTGTGTGTGTGTGTAGGAGTTTGTGATTGTGCGTGATAAGTGTGTGTGTGTGTGTGTGATTAATGTGTGTTAGGAGTGTGTGAGGGTGTGTGATAATTGTGTGTAGGAGTGTGTGAGTGTGTGTGATAAGTATGTGTGTGTGTGTGTGTGTAGGAGTGTGTGAGCGTGTGTGATAATTGTGGGTGTGTGTGTGTGTAGGAGTGTGTGATGGTGTGTGATAAGTGTGGGGGCGTGTGTGTGTGTGTGTAGGAGTGTGTGAGTGCGTGTAATAAGTGTGTGTGTGTGTGAGTGTGTGTAGGAGTGTGTGAGGGTGTTTGATAAGTGTGTGTGTAGGAGTGTGTGAGCATGTGTGATCAGTGTGCGTTTGTGTGTGTAGGAGTGTGTGAGTGTGTGTGATAAGTGTGTGTGTGTGTGTGTGTGATTGTGTGTGATAATTGTGTGTGTATGTGTGTGTGTGTGCATGTGTGTGATAAGTGTGTGTGTAGGAGTGTGTGAGTGTGTGTGATAAGTGTGTGTGTGTGTGTGTGTGTGTGTAGGAGTGTGTGAACGTGTGTGATAAGTGTGCGGGTGTGTGTGTGTGTGTAGGAGTCTGTTAGTGCGTGTAATAAGTGTGTGTGTGTGTGTAGGAGTGTGTGAAAAGTGTGGGGGGTGTGTGTGTAGGATTGTGTGAGGGTGTGTGATAAGTGTGCGGGTGTGTGTGTAGGAGTGTGTGAGCGTGTGTAAGTGTTGGTTTGTGTGTTTGTGTGTGTAGGTGTTTGTGAGCGTGTGTGATAAGTGTGTGAGTGTGTGTGATAATTATGTGTTTGTGTGTGTGTGCGCGTGTGTGTGATAAGTGTGGGTGTGTGGGTGGGTGTAGGAGTGTGTGAGTGTGTGTGACAAGTGTGGGTGTGTGTGTGTGTGTGTAGGTGTGTGTGAGTGTCTGTGATAAGTGTGTGTGATTGTGTAGGATTGTGTGAGCTTGTGTAAATGTCGGTGTGTGTGTGTGTGTGTAGGAGTGTGTGAGCGTGTGCGATAAGTTTGTGTGTGTGTAGGAGCGTGTGAGGGTGTGTGATAAGTGTGTGTGTGTGTGTTTATGTGTGTGTGCAGGAGTGTGTGAGGGTGTGTGATAAGTGTGGGGGTGTGTGTGTAGGAGTGTGTGAGGGTGTGTGATAAGTGTGCTGGTGTGTGTGTGTGTGTGTGTGTGTGTGCATAGGAGTGTATGAGCGTGTGTGATTAGTGTGGGTGTGTGTGTGTGTAGGAATGTGAGAGGGTGTGTGATAAGTGTGGGGTTGTGTGTGTGTGTGTAGGAATGTGAGAGGGTGTGTGATAAGTGTGGGGTTCTGTGTGTGTGTGTGTGTGTAGGAGTGTCTGAGTATGTGAGATAATTGTGTGTGTGTGTGTGTGTGTGTGCGTGTGTGTGATATGTGTGTGTGTAGGAGAGTGTGAGTGTGTGTAATAAGTGTGTGTGTGTGTGTGTAGGAGTGTGTGAGGGTGTTTGATAAGTGTGGGTGTGTGTGTGTGTGTAGGAGTGTGTGAGCGTGTGTAAGTGTTGGCGTGTGTATGTATGTGCAGGAGTGTGTGAGCGTGTGTGATAAGTGTGTGTTTGTGTGTGTAGGAGTGTGTGAGTGTGTGTGATAAGTGTGGGTGTGTGTAGGAGTGTGTGAGTGTGTGTGATAAGTGTGTGTGTTTGTGTAGTATTGTGTGAGCTTGTGTAAGTGTCGGTGTGTGTGTGTGTGTGTGTAGGAGTGTGTGAGGGTGTGCGATAAGTGTGTGGGTGTGTGTGTGTAGGAGTGTGTGAGCTTGTGTGATATGTGTGTGCGTGTGTGTGTAGGAGTGTGTGAGGGTGTGTGATAAGTGTGGGAGTGTGTGATGTGTGTGTAGGAGTGTGAGATATGTGTGGGTGTGTGTGTGTGTGTGCGTGTAGGAGTGTGTGAGAGTATGTGATAAGTGTGGGTGTGTGTGTGTGTGTGTGTGTGTGTGTAGGAGTGTGTGAGCGTTTGTGATAAGTGTGGGGGTGTGTGTGTGTGTATGTGTGTGCATAGGAGTGTATGAGCGTGTGTGATTGTGTGTGTGTGTGTGTGTAGGAGTGTGAGAGGGTGTGTGATAAGTGTGGGGTTGTGTGTGTGTGTGTAGGAGGGTCTGAGTATGTGAGATAATTGAGTGTGTGTGTGTGTGTGCGTGTGTGTGATATGTGTGTGTGTAGGAGAGTGTGATGGTGTTTGATAAGTGTGGGGTTGCGTGTGTGTGTAGGATTTTGTGAGCGTGTGTGATAAGTATGGGGGGTGTCTGTGTGTGTGGGAGTGTGTGAGTGTGTGTGATAAGTGTGGGTGTGTGTGTGTAGGAGTGTGTGAGGGTTTGTGATAAGTGTGGGAGTGTGTGTGTAGGAGTGTGTGAGGGTATGTGATAAGTGTGGGGTTTGTGTGTGTGTGTGTAGGAGTGTGTGAGTGTGTGTGATAAATGTGGGTGTGTGTCGGTGTATAGGAGTGTGTGAGCATGTGTGATATGTGTGGGGGTGTGTGTATGCTTAGGAGTGTGTGAATGTGTGTGATACGTGTGGGTGTGTGTGTGTGTGTAGGAGTGTGTGAGCATGTGTGATAAGTGTGGGTGCGTGTGTGTGAGGGTGTGTGATAAGTGTGGATGTGTGTGTGTGTGTGTGTGTGTGTGTGTGTAGGAGTTTGTGATTGTGCGTGATAAGTGTGTGTGTGTGTGTGTGTGTGTGTGATTTATGTGTGTTAGGAGTGTGTGAGGGTGTGTGATAATTGTGTGTAGGAGTGTGTGAGTGTGTGTGATAAGTATGTGTGTGTGTGTGTAGGAGTGTGTGAGCGTTTGTGATAAGTGTGGGGGTGTGTGTGTGTGTATGTGTGTGCATAGGAGTGTATGAGCGTGTGTGATTGTGTGTGTGTGTGTGTGTAGGAGTGTGAGAGGGTGTGTGATAAGTGTGGGGTTGTGTGTGTGTGTGTAGGAGGGTCTGAGTATGTGAGATAATTGAGTGTGTGTGTGTGTGTGCGTGTGTGTGATATGTGTGTGTGTAGGAGAGTGTGATGGTGTTTGATAAGTGTGGGGTTGCGTGTGTGTGTAGGATTTTGTGAGCGTGTGTGATAAGTATGGGGGGTGTCTGTGTGTGTGGGAGTGTGTGAGTGTGTGTGATAAGTGTGGGTGTGTGTGTGTAGGAGTGTGTGAGGGTTTGTGATAAGTGTGGGAGTGTGTGTGTAGGAGTGTGTGAGGGTATGTGATAAGTGTGTGGTTTGTGTGTGTGTGTGTAGGAGTGTGTGAGTGTGTGTGATAAATGTGGGTGTGTGTCGGTGTATAGGAGTGTGTGAGCATGTGTGATATGTGTGGGGGTGTGTGTATGCTTAGGAGTGTGTGAATGTGTGTGATACGTGTGGGTGTGTGTGTGTGTGTAGGAGTGTGTGAGCATGTGTGATAAGTGTGGGTGCGTGTGTGTGAGGGTGTGTGATAAGTGTGGATGTGTGTGTGTGTGTGTGTGTGTGTGTGTGTGTAGGAGTTTGTGATTGTGCGTGATAAGTGTGTGTGTGTGTGTGTGTGTGTGTGATTTATGTGTGTTAGGAGTGTGTGAGGGTGTGTGATAATTGTGTGTAGGAGTGTGTGAGTGTGTGTGATAAGTATGTGTGTGTGTGTGTAGGAGTGTGTGAGCGTGTGTGATAATTGTGGGTGTGTGTGTGTGTAGGAGTGTGTGATGGTGTGTGATAAGTGTGGGGGCGTGTGTGTGTAGGAGTGTGTGATGGTGTGTGATAAGTGTGGGGGCGTGTGTGTGTGTGTTTAGGAGTGTGTGAGTGCGTGTAATAAGTGTGTGTGTGTGTGAGTGTGTGTAGGAGTGTGTGAGGGTGTTTGATAAGTGTGTGTGTAGGAGTGTGTGAGGGTGTGTGATCAGTGTGCGTTTGTGTGTGTAGGAGTGTGTGAGTGTGTGTGATAAGTGTGTGTGTGTGTGTGTGTGTGATTGTGTGTGATAATTGTGTGTGTATGTGTGTGTGTGTGCGTGTGTGTGATAAGTGTGTGTGTAGGAGTGTGTGAGTGTGTGTGTGTGTGTAGGAGTCTGTTAGTGCGTGTAATAAGTGTGTGTGTGTGTGTGTGTAGGAGTGTGTGAAAAGTGTGGGGGGTGTGTGTGTAGGATTGTGTGAGGGTGTGTGATAAGTGTGCGGGTGTGTGTGTAGGAGTGTGTGAGCGTGTGTAAGTGTTGGTTTGTGTGTTTGTGTGTGTAGGTGTTTGTGAGCGCGTGTGATAAGTGTGTGAGTGTGTGTGATAATTATGTGTTTGTGTGTGTGTGCGCGTGTGTGTGATAAGTGTGGGTGTGTGGGTGGGTGTAGGAGTGTGTGAGTGTGTGTGACAAGTGTGGGTGTGTGTGTGTGTGTGTAGGTGTGTGTGAGTGTCTGTGATAAGTGTGTGTGATTGTGTAGGATTGTGTGAGCTTGTGTAAATGTCGGTGTGTGTGTGTGTGTGTGTGTAGGAGTGTGTGAGCGTGTGCGATAAGTTTGTGTGTGTGTAGGAGCGTGTGAGGGTGTGTGATAAGTGTGTGTGTGTGTGTGTTTATGTGTGTGTGCAGGAGTGTGTGAGGGTGTGTGATAAGTGTGGGGGTGTGTGTGTAGGAGTGTGTGAGGGTGTGTGATAAGTGTGCTGGTGTGTGTGTGTGTGTGTGTGTGTGTGTGTGTGCGTAGGAGTGTATGAGCGTGTGTGATTAGTGTGGGTGTGTGTGTGTGTAGGAATGTGAGAGGGTGTGTGATAAGTGTGGGGTTGTGTGTGTGTGTGTAGGAATGTGAGAGGGTGTGTGATAAGTGTGGGGTTCTGTGTGTGTGTGTGTGTGTAGGAGTGTCTGAGTATGTGAGATAATTGTGTGTGTGTGTGTGTGTGTGCGTGTGTGTGATATGTGTGTGTGTAGGAGAGTGTGAGTGTGTGTAATAAGTGTGTGTGTGTGTGTGTAGGAGTGTGTGAGGGTGTTTGATAAGTGTGGGTGTGTGTGTGTGTGTGTGTGTGTGTGTAGGAGTGTGTGAGCGTGTGTAAGTGTTGGCGTGTGTATGTATGTGCAGGAGTGTGTGAGCGTGTGTGATAAGTGTGTGTTTGTGTGTGTAGGAGTGTGTGAGTGTGTGTGATAAGTGTGGGTGTGTGTAGGAGTGTGTGAGTGTGTGTGATAAGTGTGTGTGTTTGTGTAGGATTGTGTGAGCTTGTGTAAGTGTCGGTGTGTGTGTGTGTGTGTGTAGGAGTGTGTGAGGGTGTGCGATAAGTGTGTGGGTGTGTGTGTGTAGGAGTGTGTGAGCCTGTGTGATATGTGTGTGCGTGTGTGTGTAGGAGTGTGTGAGGGTGTGTGATAAGTGTGGGAGTGTGTGATGTGTGTGTAGGAGTGTGTGATATGTGTGGGTGTGTGTGTGTGTGTGCGTGTAGGAGTGTGTGAGAGTATGTGATAAGTGTGGGTGTGTGTGTGTGTGTGTGTGTGTGTGTGTAGGAGTGTGTGAGCGTTTGTGATAAGTGTGGGGGTGTGTGGGTGTGTATGTGTGTGCATAGGAGTGTATGAGCGTGTGTGATTGTGTGTGTGTGTGTGTGTAGGAGTGTGAGAGGGTGTGTGATAAGTGTGGGGTTGTGTGTGTGTGTGTAGGAGTGTCTGAGTATGTGAGATAATTGAGTGTGTGTGTGTGTGTGCGTGTGTGTGATATGTGTGTGTGTAGGAGAGTGTGATGGTGTTTGATAAGTGTGGGGTTGCGTGTGTGTGTAGGATTTTGTGAGCGTGTGTGATAAGTATGGGGGGTGTCTGTGTGTGTGGGAGTGTGTGAGTGTGTGTGATAAGTGTGGGTGTGTGTGTGTAGGAGTGTGTGAGGGTTTGTGATAAGTGTGGGAGTGTGTGTGTAGGAGTGTGTGAGGGTATGTGATAAGTGTGGGGTTTGTGTGTGTGTGTGTAGGAGTGTGTGAGTGTGTGTGATAAATGTGGGTGTGTGTCGGTGTATAGGAGTGTGTGAGCATGTGTGATATGTGTGGGGGTGTGTGTATGCTTAGGAGTGTGTGAATGTGTGTGATACGTGTGGGTGTGTGTGTGTGTGTAGGAGTGTGTGAGCATGTGTGATAAGTGTGGGTGCGTGTGTGTGAGGGTGTGTGATAAGTGTGGATGTGTGTGTGTGTGTGTGTGTGTGTGTGTGTGTAGGAGTTTGTGATTGTGCGTGATAAGTGTGTGTGTGTGTGTGTGTGTGTGTGAGGGTGTGTGATAATTGTGTGTAGGAGTGTGTGAGTGTGTGTGATAAGTATGTGTGTGTGTGTGTAGGAGTGTGTGAGCGTGTGTGATAATTGTGGGTGTGTGTGTGTGTAGGAGTGTGTGATGGTGTGTGATAAGTGTGGGGGCGTGTGTGTGTGTGTTTAGGAGTGTGTGAGTGCGTGTAATAAGTGTGTGTGTGTGTGAGTGTGTGTAGGAGTGTGTGAGGGTGTTTGATAAGTGTGTGTGTAGGAGTGTGTGAGGGTGTGTGATCAGTGTGCGTTTGTGTGTGTAGGAGTGTGTGAGTGTGTGTGATAAGTGTGTGTGTGTGTGTGTGTGATTGTGTGTGATAATTGTGTGTGTATGTGTGTGTGTGTGCGTGTGTGTGATAAGTGTGTGTGTAGGAGTGTGTGAGTGTGTGTGTGTGTGTAGGAGTGTGTGAACGTGTGTGATAAGTGTGCGGGTGTGTGTGTGTTTGTCGGAGTGTGTTAGTGCGTGTAATAAGTGTGTGTGTGTGTGTGTAGGAGTGTGTGAAAAGTGTGGGGGGTGTGTGTGTAGGATTGTGTGAGGGTGTGTGATAAGTGTGCGGGTGTGTGTGTAGGAGTGTGTGAGCGTGTGTAAGTGTTGGTTTGTGTGTTTGTGTGTGTAGGTGTTTGTGAGCGTGTGTGATAAGTGTGTGAGTGTGTGTGATAATTATGTGTTTGTGTGTGTGTGCGCGTGTGTGTGATAAGTGTGGGTGTGTGTGTGGGTGTAGGAGTGTGTGAGTGTGTGTGACAAGTGTGGGTGTGTGTGTAGGTGTGTGTAGGTGTGTGTGAGTGTCTGTGATAAGTGTGTGTGATTGTGTAGGATTGTGTGAGCTTGTGTAAATGTCGGTGTGTGTGTGTGTGTGTGTGTGTAGGAGTGTGTGAGCGTGTGCGATAAGTTTGTGTGTGTGTAGGAGCGTGTGAGGGTGTGTGATAAGTATGTGTGTGTGTGTGTATGTGTGTGTGTAGGAGTGTGTGAGGGTGTGTGATAAGTGTGGGTGTGTGTGTGTGTGTGTAGGAGTATGTGAGGGTGTGTGATAAGTGTGGGTGTGTGTGTGAGTGTGTGTGTGTAGGAGTGTGTGAGCGTTTGTGATAAGTGTGGAGGGTGTCTATGCGTAGGAGTGTGTGAGGGTGTGTGATAAGTGTGGGGTTGTGTGTGTGTGTGTAGGAGTGTCTGAGTATGTGAGATAATTGAGTGTGTGTGTGAGTGTGTGCGTGTGTGTGATATGTGTTTGTGTAGGAGAGTGTGATGGTGTTTGATAAGTGTGGGGTTGCGTGTGTGTGTGTAGGATTTTGTGAGCGTGTGTGATAAGTATGGGGGGTGTCTGTGTGTGTGGGAGTGTGTGAGTGTGTGTGATAAGTGTGGGTGTGTGTGTGTAGGAGTGTGTGAGGGTTTGTGATAAGTGTGGGAGTGTGTGTGTAGGAGTGTGTGAGGGTATGTGATAAGTGTGGTGTTTGTGTGTGTGTGTGTCGGAGTGTGTGAGTGTGTGTGATAAATGTGGGTGTGTGTCGGTGTATAGGAGTGTGTGAGCATGTGTGATATGTGTGGGGGTGTGTGTGTGTAGGAGTGTGTGAGCGTTTGTGATAAATCTGGGGGGGTGTGTATACTTAGGAGTGTGTGAATGTGTGTGATAAGTGTGGGTGTGTGTGTGTGTGTATGAGTGTGTGAGCATGTGTGATAAGTGTGGGTGCCTGTGTGTGAGGGTGTGTGATAAGTGTGGATGTGTGTGTGTGTGTGTGTGTGTGTAGGAGTTTGTGATTGTGCGTGATAAGTGTGTGTGTGTGTGTGTGTGTGATTAATGTGTGTTAGGAGTGTGTGAGGGTGTGTGATAATTGTGTGTAGGAGTGTGTGAGTGTGTGTGATAAGTATGTGTGTGTGTGTGTGTAGGAGTGTGTGAGCGTGTGTGATAATTGTGGGTGTGTGTGTGTGTAGGAGTGTGTGATGGTGTGTGATAAGTGTGGGGGCGTGTGTGTGTGTGTGTAGGAGTGTGTGAGTGCGTGTAATAAGTGTGTGTGTGTGTGAGTGTGTGTAGGAGTGTGTGAGGCTGTTTGATAAGTGTGTGTGTAGGAGTGTGTGAGCGTGTGTGATCAGTGTGCGTTTGTGTGTGTAGGAGTGTGTGAGTGTGTGTGATAAATGTGTGTGTGTGTGTGTGTGTGTAGGAGTGTGTGAACGTGTGTGATAAGTGTGCGGGTGTGTGTGTGTGTGTAGGAGTCTGTTAGTGCGTGTAATAAGTGTGTGTGTGTGTGTGTAGGAGTGTGTGAAAAGTGTGGGGGGTGTGTGTGTAGGATTGTGTGAGGGTGTGTGATAAGTGTGCGGGTGTGTGTAGGAGTGTGTGAGCGTGTGTGATAAGTGTGGGTGTGTGTAGGAGTGTGTGAGTGTGTGTGATAAGTGTGTGTGTTTGTGTAGGATTGTGTGAGCTTGTGTAAGTGTCGGTGTGTGTGTGTGTGTGTGTAGGAGTGTGTGAGGGTGTGCGATAAGTGTGTGGGTGTGTGTGTGTAGGAGTGTGTGAGCCTGTGTGATATGTGTGTGCGTGTGTGTGTAGGAGTGTGTGAGGGTGTGTGATAAGTGTGGGAGTGTGTGATGTGTGTGTAGGAGTGTGTGATATGTGTGGGTGTGTGTGTGTGTGTGCGTGTAGGAGTGTGTGAGAGTATGTGATAAGTGTGGGTGTGTGTGTGTGTGTGTGTGTGTGTGTGTGTAGGAGTGTGTGAGCGTTTGTGATAAGTGTGGGGGTGTGTGGGTGTGTATGTGTGTGCATAGGAGTGTATGAGCGTGTGTGATTGTGTGTGTGTGTGTGTGTAGGAGTGTGAGAGGGTGTGTGATAAGTGTGGGGTTGTGTGTGTGTGTGTAGGAGTGTCTGAGTATGTGAGATAATTGAGTGTGTGTGTGTGTGTGCGTGTGTGTGATATGTGTGTGTGTAGGAGAGTGTGATGGTGTTTGATAAGTGTGGGGTTGCGTGTGTGTGTAGGATTTTGTGAGCGTGTGTGATAAGTATGGGGGGTGTCTGTGTGTGTGGGAGTGTGTGAGTGTGTGTGATAAGTGTGGGTGTGTGTGTGTAGGAGTGTGTGAGGGTTTGTGATAAGTGTGGGAGTGTGTGTGTAGGAGTGTGTGAGGGTATGTGATAAGTGTGGGGTTTGTGTGTGTGTGTGTAGGAGTGTGTGAGTGTGTGTGATAAATGTGGGTGTGTGTCGGTGTATAGGAGTGTGTGAGCATGTGTGATATGTGTGGGGGTGTGTGTATGCTTAGGAGTGTGTGAATGTGTGTGATACGTGTGGGTGTGTGTGTGTGTGTAGGAGTGTGTGAGCATGTGTGATAAGTGTGGGTGCGTGTGTGTGAGGGTGTGTGATAAGTGTGGATGTGTGTGTGTGTGTGTGTGTGTGTGTGTGTGTAGGAGTTTGTGATTGTGCGTGATAAGTGTGTGTGTGTGTGTGTGTGTGTGTGAGGGTGTGTGATAATTGTGTGTAGGAGTGTGTGAGTGTGTGTGATAAGTATGTGTGTGTGTGTGTAGGAGTGTGTGAGCGTGTGTGATAATTGTGGGTGTGTGTGTGTGTAGGAGTGTGTGATGGTGTGTGATAAGTGTGGGGGCGTGTGTGTGTGTGTTTAGGAGTGTGTGAGTGCGTGTAATAAGTGTGTGTGTGTGTGAGTGTGTGTAGGAGTGTGTGAGGGTGTTTGATAAGTGTGTGTGTAGGAGTGTGTGAGGGTGTGTGATCAGTGTGCGTTTGTGTGTGTAGGAGTGTGTGAGTGTGTGTGATAAGTGTGTGTGTGTGTGTGTGTGATTGTGTGTGATAATTGTGTGTGTATGTGTGTGTGTGTGCGTGTGTGTGATAAGTGTGTGTGTAGGAGTGTGTGAGTGTGTGTGTGTGTGTAGGAGTGTGTGAACGTGTGTGATAAGTGTGCGGGTGTGTGTGTGTTTGTCGGAGTGTGTTAGTGCGTGTAATAAGTGTGTGTGTGTGTGTGTAGGAGTGTGTGAAAAGTGTGGGGGGTGTGTGTGTAGGATTGTGTGAGGGTGTGTGATAAGTGTGCGGGTGTGTGTGTAGGAGTGTGTGAGCGTGTGTAAGTGTTGGTTTGTGTGTTTGTGTGTGTAGGTGTTTGTGAGCGTGTGTGATAAGTGTGTGAGTGTGTGTGATAATTATGTGTTTGTGTGTGTGTGCGCGTGTGTGTGATAAGTGTGGGTGTGTGTGTGGGTGTAGGAGTGTGTGAGTGTGTGTGACAAGTGTGGGTGTGTGTGTAGGTGTGTGTAGGTGTGTGTGAGTGTCTGTGATAAGTGTGTGTGATTGTGTAGGATTGTGTGAGCTTGTGTAAATGTCGGTGTGTGTGTGTGTGTGTGTGTGTAGGAGTGTGTGAGCGTGTGCGATAAGTTTGTGTGTGTGTAGGAGCGTGTGAGGGTGTGTGATAAGTATGTGTGTGTGTGTGTATGTGTGTGTGTAGGAGTGTGTGAGGGTGTGTGATAAGTGTGGGTGTGTGTGTGTGTGTGTAGGAGTATGTGAGGGTGTGTGATAAGTGTGGGTGTGTGTGTGAGTGTGTGTGTGTAGGAGTGTGTGAGCGTTTGTGATAAGTGTGGAGGGTGTCTATGCGTAGGAGTGTGTGAGGGTGTGTGATAAGTGTGGGGTTGTGTGTGTGTGTGTAGGAGTGTCTGAGTATGTGAGATAATTGAGTGTGTGTGTGAGTGTGTGCGTGTGTGTGATATGTGTTTGTGTAGGAGAGTGTGATGGTGTTTGATAAGTGTGGGGTTGCGTGTGTGTGTGTAGGATTTTGTGAGCGTGTGTGATAAGTATGGGGGGTGTCTGTGTGTGTGGGAGTGTGTGAGTGTGTGTGATAAGTGTGGGTGTGTGTGTGTAGGAGTGTGTGAGGGTTTGTGATAAGTGTGGGAGTGTGTGTGTAGGAGTGTGTGAGGGTATGTGATAAGTGTGGTGTTTGTGTGTGTGTGTGTCGGAGTGTGTGAGTGTGTGTGATAAATGTGGGTGTGTGTCGGTGTATAGGAGTGTGTGAGCATGTGTGATATGTGTGGGGGTGTGTGTGTGTAGGAGTGTGTGAGCGTTTGTGATAAATCTGGGGGGGTGTGTATACTTAGGAGTGTGTGAATGTGTGTGATAAGTGTGGGTGTGTGTGTGTGTGTATGAGTGTGTGAGCATGTGTGATAAGTGTGGGTGCCTGTGTGTGAGGGTGTGTGATAAGTGTGGATGTGTGTGTGTGTGTGTGTGTGTGTAGGAGTTTGTGATTGTGCGTGATAAGTGTGTGTGTGTGTGTGTGTGTGATTAATGTGTGTTAGGAGTGTGTGAGGGTGTGTGATAATTGTGTGTAGGAGTGTGTGAGTGTGTGTGATAAGTATGTGTGTGTGTGTGTGTAGGAGTGTGTGAGCGTGTGTGATAATTGTGGGTGTGTGTGTGTGTAGGAGTGTGTGATGGTGTGTGATAAGTGTGGGGGCGTGTGTGTGTGTGTGTAGGAGTGTGTGAGTGCGTGTAATAAGTGTGTGTGTGTGTGAGTGTGTGTAGGAGTGTGTGAGGCTGTTTGATAAGTGTGTGTGTAGGAGTGTGTGAGCGTGTGTGATCAGTGTGCGTTTGTGTGTGTAGGAGTGTGTGAGTGTGTGTGATAAATGTGTGTGTGTGTGTGTGTGTGTAGGAGTGTGTGAACGTGTGTGATAAGTGTGCGGGTGTGTGTGTGTGTGTAGGAGTCTGTTAGTGCGTGTAATAAGTGTGTGTGTGTGTGTGTAGGAGTGTGTGAAAAGTGTGGGGGGTGTGTGTGTAGGATTGTGTGAGGGTGTGTGATAAGTGTGCGGGTGTGTGTAGGAGTGTGTGAGCGTGTGTAAGTGTTGGTTTGTGTGTTTGTGTGTGTAGGTGTTTGTGAGCGTGTGTGATAAGTGTGTGAGTGTGTGTGATAATTATGTGTTTGTGTGTGTGTGCGCGTGTGTGTGATAAGTGTGGGTGTGTGTGTGGGTGTAGGAGTGTGTGAGTGTGTGTGACAAGTGTGGGTGTGTGTGTGTGTGTGTAGGTGTGTGTGAGTGTCTGTGATAAGTGTGTGTGATTGTGTAGGATTGTGTGAGCTTGTGTAAATGTCGGTGTGTGTGTGTGTGTGTGTGTAGGAGTGTGTGAGCGTGTGCGATAAGTTTGTGTGTGTGTAGGAGCGTCTGAGGGTGTGTGATAAGTGTGTGTGTGTGTGTGTTTATGTGTGTGTGCAGGAGTGTGTGAGGGTGTGTGATAAGTGTGGGGGTGTGTGTGTAGGAGTGTGTGAGGGTGTGTGATAAGTGTGCTGGTGTGTGTGTGTGTGTGTGTGTGTGTGTGCGTAGGTGTGTGTGAGTGTCTGTGATAAGTGTGTGTGATTGTGTAGGATTGTGTGAGCTTGTGTAAATGTCGGTGTGTGTGTGTGTGTGTGTAGGAGTGTGTGAGCGTGTGCGATAAGTTTGTGTGTGTGTAGGAGTGTATGAGCGTGTGTGATTAGTGTGGGTGTGTGTGTGTGTAGCAATGTGAGAGGGTGTGTGATAAGTGTGGGGTTGTGTGTGTGTGTGTAGGAATGTGAGAGGGTGTGTGATAAGTGTGGGGTTCTATGTGTGTGTGTGTGTGTGTGTAGGAGTGTCTGAGTATGTGAGATAATTGTGTGTGTGTGTGTGTGTGTGTGTAGGAGAGTGTGAGTGTGTGTAATAAGTGTGTGTGTGTGTGTGTGTGTGTAGGAGTGTGTGAGGGTGTTTGATAAGTGTGGGTGTGTGTGTGTGTGTGTGTGTGTAGGAGTGTGTGAGTGTGTGTGATAAGTGTGGGTGTGTGTGTGTGTGTGTAGGAGTGTGTGAGCGTTTGTGATAAGTGTGGGGGGTGTGTATGCATAGGAGTGTGTGAGAGTGTGTGATAAGTGTGGGGGTGTGTGTGTAGGAGTGTGTGAGGGTGTGTGATAAGTGTGCTGGTGTGTGTGTGTGTGTGTGCGTAGGAGTGTATGAGCGTGTGTGATTGGTGTGGGTGTGTGTGTGTGTAGGAATGTGAGAGGGTGTGTGATAAGTGTGGGGTTGTGTGTGTGTGTGTGTGTGTGTAGGAGTGTCTGAGTATGTGACATAATTGTGTGTGTGTGTGTGTGTGTGCGTGTGTGTGATATGTGTGTGTGTAGGAGAGTGTGAGTGTGTGTAATAAGTGTGTGTGTGTGTGTGTGTGTGTAGGAGTGTGTGAGGGTGTTTGATAAGTGTGTGTGTGTGTGTGTGTACGAGTGTGTGAGGGTGTGTGACAAATGTGGGTGTGTGTGTGTGTGTGTAGGAGTGTGTGAGCGTTTGTGATAAGTGTGGGGGGTGTGTTTGCGTAGGAGTGTGTGAGGGTGTGTGATAAGTGTGGGGGTGTGTGTGTAGGAGTGTGTGAGGGTGTGTGATAAGTGTGCTGGTGTGTGTGTGTGTGTGTGTGCGTAGGAGTGTATGAGCGTGTGTGATTAGTGTGGGTGTGTGTGTGTAGGAGTGTGAGAGGGTGTGTGATAAGTGTGGGGTTGTGTGTGTGTGTGTGTGTGTGTAGCAGTTTCTGAGTATGTGAGATAATTGTGTGTGTGTGTGTGTGTGTGAGTGTGTGTGTGTGTGTGTGTGTGTGTGTGCGTGTGTGTGATGTGTGTGTGTAGGAGAGTGTGAGTGTGTGTAATAAGTGTGTCTGTGTGTGTGTGTGTGTAGGAGTGTGTGAGGGTGTTTGATAAGTGTGTGTGTAGGAGTGTGTGAGGGTGTGTGAAAAGTGTGGGGATGTGTGTGTAGGATTGTGTGAGGGTGTGTGATAAGTGTGTGGGTGTGTGTGATAACTATGTGTGTGTGTGTGTGTGTGCGCGCGTAGTTTTGTGTGAGCGTGTGTGATAAGTGTGCGTGTGTGTGATTGTGTGTGTATGTGTGTGTGTGTGCGTGTGTGTGTAGGAGTTTGTGAGTGTGTGTGATAAGTGTAGGTGTGTGTGTGTGTGTATAGGAGTGTGTGAGTGTGTGTGAAAAGTGTGTGTGTGTGTGGGTGTGTGTGTGTAGGATTGTGTGAGCGTGTGTAAGTGTCAGTGTGTGTGTCTGTGTGTGTAGGAGTGTGTGAACGTGTGTGATAAGTGTGCGGGCATGTGTGTGTGTGTAGGAGTGTGTGAGTGCGTGTAATAAGTGTGTGTGTGTGTGTGTGTGTGTGTGTAGGAGTGTGTGAAAAGTGTGGGGGGTGTGTGTGTAGGATTGTGTGAGGGTGTGTGAAAAGTGTGCGGGTGTGTGTGTAGGAGTGTGTGAGCATGTGTAAGTGTTGGTGTGTGTGTGTGTGTGTGTGTAGGAGTGTGTGAGCGTGTGTGATAAGTGTGTGTGTGAGTGTGTGTGATAATTGTTTGTGAGTGTGTGCGCGTGTGTGTGATAAGTGTGGGTGTGTGTGTGGGTGTAGGAGTGTGTGAGTGTGTGTGATAAGCGTGTGTGTTTGTGTAGGATTGTGTGAGCTTGTGTAAGTGTCGGTGTGTGTATGTGTGTGTAGGAGTGTGTGAGCGTGTGTGATAAGTGTGTGTGTGTGTAAGAGTGTGTGAGGGTGTGTGATAATTGTGTGTCAGAGTGTGTGAGTGTGTGTGATAAGTATGTGTGTGTGTGTGTAGGAGTGTGTGAGCGTGTGTGATAATTGTGGGTGTGTGTGTGTGTAGGAGTGTGTGATGGTGTGTGATAAGTGTGGGGGCGTGTGTGTGTGTGTGTAGGAGTGTGTGAGTGCGTGTAATAAGTGTGTGTGTGTGAGTGTGTGTAGGAGTGTGTGAGGGTGTTTGATAAGTGTGTGTGTAGGAGTGTGTGAGGGTGTGTGATCAGTGTGCGCTTGTGTGTGTAGGAGTGTGTGAGTGTGTGTGATAACTGTGTGTGTGTGTGTGTGTGTGTGTGTGTGTGTGTAGCTTTGTGTGAGCGTGTGTGATAAGTGTGTGTGTGTGTGTGTGTGATTGTGTGTGATAATTGTGTGTGTATGTGTGTGTGTGTGTGCGTGTGTGTGATAAGTGTGTGTGTAGGAGTGTGTGAGTGTGTGTGATAAGTGTGTGTGTGTGTGTGTAGGAGTGTGTGAGCCTGTGTGATATGTGTGTGCGTGTGTGTGTAGGAGTGTGTGAGGGTGTGTGATAAGTGTGTGTGTGTGTGTGTGTGTGTATAGGAGTATGTGAGGGTGTGTGATAATTGTGGGTGTGTGTGTGTGTGTGTGTAGGAGTGTGTGAGCGTTTGTGATAAGTGTGGAGGGTGTCTATGCGTAGGAGTGGGTGAGGGTGTGTGATAAGTGTGGGGGTGTGTGTGTAGGAGTGTGTGAGGGTGTGTGATAAGTGTGCTGGTGTGTGTGTGTGTGTGTGTGCGTAGGAGTGTATGAGCGTGTGTGATTAGTGTGGGTGTGTGTGTGTAGGAATGTGAGAGGGTGTGTGATAAGTGTGGGGTTGTGTGTGTGTGTGTGTGTGTGTGTGTGTGTGTGATATGTGTGTGTGTAGGAGAGTGTGAGTGTGTGTAATAAGTGTGTGTGTGTGTGTGTGTGTAGGAGTGTCTGAGTATGTGAGATAATTGTGTGTGTGTGTGTGCGTGTGCGTGATATGTGTGTGTGTAGGAGAGTGTGAGTGTATGTAATAAGTGTGTGTGTGTGTGTGTGTGTGTGTAGGAGTGTGTGAGGGTGTTTGATAGGTGTGGGTGTGTGTGTGTGTGTGTGTAGGCGTGTGTGAGGGTGTGTGATAAGTGTGGGTGTGTGTGTGTGTGTGTGTGTAGGAGTGTGTGAGCGTTTGTGATAAGTGTGGGGGTGTGTGTGTAGGAGTGTGTGAGGGTGTGTGATAAGTGTGCTGGTGTGTGTGTGTGTGTGCGTAGGAGTGTATGAGCGTGTGTGATTAGTGTGGGTGTGTGTGTGTAGGAGTGTGAGAGGGTGTGTGATAAGTGTGGGGTTGTGTGTGTGTGTGTGTGTAGGAGTGTCTGAGTATGTGAGATAATTGTGTGTGTGTGTGTGTGTGTGTCTGTGTGTGCGTGTGTGTGATATGTGTGTGTGTAGGAGATTGTGTGTGTGTGTAATAAGTGTGTGTGTGTGTGTGTGTGTGTAGGAGTGTGTGAGGGTGTTTGATAAGTGTGTGTGTAGGAGTGTGTGAGGGTGTGTGAAAAGTGTAGGGATGTGTGTGTAGGATTGTGTGAGGGTGTGTGATCAGTGTGCTGGTGTGTGTGTAGGAGTGTGTGAGTGTGTCTGATAACTATGTGTGTGTGTGTGTGTGCGTAGTTTTGTGTGAGCGTGTGTGATAAGTGTGTGTGTGTGTGATTGTGTGTGATAATTGTGTGTGTATGTGTGTGTGTGTGCGTGTGTGTGATAAGTGTGTGTGTAGGAGTTTGTGAGTGTGTGTGATAAGTGTAGGTGTGTGTGTGTGTGTGTGTATAGGAGTGTCTGAGTATGTGAGATAATTGTGTGTGTGTGTGTGTGTGTGTGTGTGTGTGTGTGTGTGTGTGTGTGCGTGTGTGTGATATATGTGTGTGTAGGAGAGTGTGAGTGTGTGTAATAAGTGTGTCTGTGTGTGTGTGTAGGAGTGTGTGAGGGTGTTTGATAAGTGTGTGTGTAGGAGTGTGTGAGGGTGTGTGAAAAGTGTGGGGATGTGTGTGTAGGATTGTGTGAGGGTGTGTGATCAGTGTGCGGGTGTGTGTGTAGGTGTGTGTGAGTGTGTGTGATAACTATGTGTGCGTGTGTGTGTGCGTAGTTTTGTGTGAGCGTGTGTGATAAGTGTGTGTGTGTGTGTGATTGTGTGTGATAATTGTGTGTGTATGTGTGTGTGTGTGCGTGTGTGTGTAGGAGTTTGTGAGTGTGTGTGATAAGTGTAGGTGTGTGTGTGTGTGTATAGGAGTGTGTGAGTGTGTGTGAAAAGTGTGTGTGTGTGTGGGTGTGTGTGTGTAGGATTGTGTGAGCGTATGTAAGTGTCGGTGTGTGTGTCTGTGTGTGTAGGAGTGTGTGAACGTGTGTGATAAGTGTGCGGGCATGTGTGTGTGTGTAGGAGTGTGTGAGTGCGTGTAATAAGTGTGTGTGTGTGTGTGTGTAGGAGTGTGTGAGGGTGTGTGAAAAGTGTGGGGATGTGTGTGTAGGATTGTGTGAGGGTGTGTGATCAGTGTGCGGGTGTGTGTGTAGGTGTGTGTGAGTGTGTGTGATAACTATGTGTGTGTGTGTGTGTGTGCGTAGTTTTGTGTGAGCGTGTGTGATAAGTGTGTGTGTGTGTGATTGTGTGTGATAATTGTGTGTGTATGTGTGTGTGTGTGCGTGTGTGTGTAGGAGTTTGTGAGTGTGTGTGATAAGTGTAGGTGTGTGTGTGTGTGTATAGGAGTGTGTGAGTGTGTGTGAAAAGTGTGTGTGTGTGTGGGTGTGTGTGTGTAGGATTGTGTGAGCGTGTGCAAGTGTCGGTGTGTGTGTCTGTGTGTGTAGGAGTGTGTGAACGTGTGTGATAAGTGTGCGGGCATGTGTGTGTGTGTAGGAGTGTGTGAGTGCGTGTAATAAGTGTGTGTGTGTGTGTGTGTGTGTAGGAGTGTGTGAAAAGTGTGGGGGGTGTGTGTGTAGGATTGTGTGAGGGTGTGTGAAAAGTGTGCGGGTGTGTGGGTAGGAGTGTGTGAGCATGTGTAAGTGTTGGTGTGTGTGTGTGTGTGTGTGTAGGAGTGCGTGAGCGTGTGTGATAAGTGTGTGTGTGTGTGAGTGTGTGTGATAATTGTTTGTGAGTGTGTGCGCGTGTGTGTGATAAGTGTGGGTGTGTGTGTGGGTGTAGGAGTGTGTGAGTGTGTGTGATAAGTGTGGGGGTGTGTGTGAGTGTAGGAGTGTGTGAGTGTGTGTGATAAGCGTGTGTGTTTGTGTAGGATTGTGTGAGCTTGTGTAAGTGTCGGTGTGTGTATGTGTGTGTAGGAGTGTGTGAGCATGTGTGATAGTGTGTGTGTGTGTAAGAGTGTGTGTAGAAATGTGTGATAATTGTGTGTAGGAGTGTGTGAGTGTGTGTGATAAGTATGTGTGTGTGTGTGTAGGAGTGTGTGAGCGTGTGTGATAATTGTGGGTGTGTGTGTGTGTAGGAGTGTGTGATGGTGTGTGATAAGTGTGGGGGCATGTGTGTGTGTGTGTAGGAGTTTGTGAGTGCGTGTAATAAGTGTGTGTTTGTGAGTGTGTGTAGGAGTGTGTGAGGGTGTTTGATAAGTGTGTGTGTAGGAGTGTGTGAGGGTGTGTGATCAGTGTGCGTTTGTGTGTGTAGGAGTGTGTGAGTGTGTGTGATAAGTGTGTGTGTGTGTGTAGCTTTGTGTGAGCGTGTGTGATAAGTGTGTGTGTGTGATTGAGTGTGATAATTGTGTGTGTAGGAGTGTGTGAGTGTGTGTGATAAGTGTGTGTGTGTGTGTGCAGGAGTGTGTGAGTGCGTGTAATAAATGTGTGTGTGTGTGTGTGTGTGTGTAGGAGTGTGTGAAAAGTGTGGGGTGTGTGAGTAGGATTGTGTGAGGGTGTGTGATAAGTGTGCGGGTGTGTGTGTAGGAGTGTGTGAGCGTGTGTAAGTGTTGGTGTGGGTGTGTGTGTGTGTGTAGGAGTGTGTGAGGGTGTGTGATAAGTGTGGGGGTGTGTGTGTGTGTGTCGGTGTAGGAGTGTGTGAGTGTGTGTGATAAGTGTGGGTGTGTGTGTGTGTGTGTGTGTGTGTAGGAGTGTGTGAGCGTGTGTGACAAGTGTGGGGGTGTGTGTGTGTGTAGGTGTGTGTGAGTGTGTGTGATAAGTGTGTGTGTTTGTGTAGGATTGTGTGAGCTTGTGTAAGTGTCGGTGTGTGTGTGTGTGTAGGAGTGTGTGAACGTGTGTGATAAGTATGCGGGTGTGTGTGTGTGTGTAGGAGTGTGTGAGTGCGTGTAATAAGTGTGTGTGTGTGTGTGTGTGTGTGTAGGAGTGTGTGAAAAGTGTGGGGGGTGTGTGTGTAGGATTGTGTGAGGGTGTGTAAGTGTTGCTGTGTGTGTTGGTGTGTAGGAGTGTGTGAGCGTGTGTGATAAGTGTGTGTGTGTGTAGGAGCGTGTGAGGGTGTGTGATAAGTGTGTTTGTGTGTGTGTGTGTGTGTATGTGTGTGTGTAGGAGTGTGTGAGCCTGTGTGATATGTGTGTGCATGTGTGTGTAGGAGTGTGTGAGGGTGTGTGATAAGTGTGGGGTTGTGTGTGTGTGTGTGTAGGAGTGTCTGAGTATGTGAGATAATTGTGTGTGTGTGTGTGTGTGTGTGTGTGTGCGTGTGTGTGATATGTGTGTGTGTAGGAGAGTGTGAGTGTGTGTAATAAGTGTGTGTGTGTGTGTGTGTGTAGGAGTGTGTGAGGGTGTTTGATAAGTGTGGGTGTAGGAGTGTATGAGGGTGTCTGAAAAGTGTGGGGATGTGTGTGTAGGATTGTGTGAGGGTGTGTGATCAGTGTGCGGGTGTGTGTGTAGGAGTGTGTGAGTGTGTGTGATAACTGTGTGTGTGTGTGTGTGTGTGTGTGTAGTTTTGTGTGAGCGTGTGTGATAAGTGTGTGTGTGTGTGTGTGATTGTGTGTGATAATTCTGTGTGTATGTGTGTGTGTGCGTGTGTGTGAAAAGTGGGTGTGCAGGAGTGTGTGATTGTGTGTGATAAGTGTGGGTGTGTGTGTGTGTGTAAAGGAGTGTGTGAGTGTGTGTGATAAGTGTGTGTGTGTGTGTAGGATTGTGTGAGCAGGTGTAAGTGTCGGTGTGTGTGTGTGTGTAGGAGTGTGTGAACGTGTGTGATAAGTGTGCGGGCGTGTGTGTGTGTATATGAGTGTGTGAGTGTGTGTAATAAGTGTGTGTGTGTGTGTGTGTGTGTGTAGGAGTGTGTGAAAAGTGTGGGGGGTGTGTGTGTAGGATTGTGTGAGGGTGTGTGATAAGTGTGCGGGTGTGTGTGTAGGAGTGTGTGAGCGTATGTAAGTGTTGGTGTGTGTGTGTGTGTGTAGGAGTGTGTGAGCGTGTGTGATAAGTGTGGGTGTGTTGTGTGTGTAGGAGTGTGTGAGGGTGTATGATAAGTGTGGGTGTGTGTGTGTAGGAGTGTGTGTGATAAGTGTGGGTTTATGTGTGTGTGTGTAGGATTTTGTGAGCGTGTGTGATAAGTATGGGGGGTGTGTGTGTGTGGGAGTGTGTGAGTGTGTGTGATAAGTGTGGGTGTGTTGTGTGTGTAGGAGTGTGTGAGCGTGTATGATAAGTGTGGGTGTGTGTGTGTAGGAGTGTGTGATGGTGTGTGATAAGTGTGGGGGTGTGTGTGTGTGTGTGTAGGAGTGTGTGAGTGTGTGTGATATGTGTGGGGGTGTGTGTGTGTAGGAGTGTGTGAGGCTGTGTGAAAAATGTGGGGATGTGTGTGTAGGATTTTGTGAGGGTGTGTGATCAGTGTGTGGGTGTGTGTGTAGGAGTGTGTGAGTGTGTGTGATAAGTGTGTGTGTGTGTGTGTAGGAGTGTGTGAACGTGTGTGATAAGTATGCGGGTGTGTGTGTGTGTGTAGGAGTGTGTGAGTGCGTGTAATAAGTGTGTGTGTGTGTGTGTGTGTGTAGGAGTGTGTGAAAAGTGTGGGGGGTGTGTGTGTAGGATTGTGTGAGGGTGTGTAAGTGTTGCTGTGTGTGTTGGTGTGTAGGAGTGTGTGAGCGTGTGTGATAAGTGTGTGTGTGTGTAGGAGCGTGTGAGGGTGTGTGATAAGTGTGTTTGTGTGTGTGTGTGTGTGTATGTGTGTGTGTAGGAGTGTGTGAGCCTGTGTGATATGTGTGTGCATGTGTGTGTAGGAGTGTGTGAGGGCGTGTGATAAGTGTGGGGTTGTGTGTGTGTGTGTAGGAGTGTCTGAGTATGTGAGATAATTGTGTGTGTGTGTGTGTGTGTGTGTGTGTGTGTGTGCGTGTGTGTGATATGTGTGTGTGTAGGAGAGTGTGAGTGTGTGTAATAAGTGTGTGTGTGTGTGTGTGTGTAGGAGTGTGTGAGGGTGTTTGATAAGTGTGGGTGTAGGATTGTATGAGGGTGTGTGAAAAGTGTGGGGATGTGTGTGTAGGATTGTGTGAGGGTGTGTGATCAGTGTGCGGGTGTGTGTGTAGGAGTGTGTGAGTGTGTGTGATAACTGTGTGTGTGTGTGTGTGTGTGTGTGTGTGTGTGTGTAGTTTTGTGTGAGCGTGTGTGATAAGTGTGTGTGTGTGTGTGATTGTGTGTGATAATTCTGTGTGTATGTGTGTGTGTGCGTGTGTGTGAAAAGTGGGTGTGCAGGAGTGTGTGATTGTGTGTGATAAGTGTGGGTGTGTGTGTGTGTGTAAAGGAGTGTGTGAGTGTGTTTGATAAGTGTGGGTGTAGGAGTGTATGAGGGTGTCTGAAAAGTGTGGGGATGTGTGTGTAGGATTGTGTGAGGGTGTGTGATCAGTGTGCGGGTGTGTGTGTAGGAGTGTGTGAGTGTGTGTGATAACTGTGTGTGTGTGTGTGTGTGTGTGTGTAGTTTTGTGTGAGCGTGTGTGATAAGTGTGTGTGTGTGTGTGTGATTGTGTGTGATAATTCTGTGTGTATGTGTGTGTGTGCGTGTGTGTGAAAAGTGGGTGTGCAGGAGTGTGTGATTGTGTGTGATAAGTGTGGGTGTGTGTGTGTGTGTAAAGGAGTGTGTGAGTGTGTGTGATAAGTGTGTGTGTGTGTGTAGGATTGTGTGAGCAGGTGTAAGTGTCGGTGTGTGTGTGTGTGTAGGAGTGTGTGAACGTGTGTGATAAGTGTGCGGGCGTGTGTGTGTGTATATGAGTGTGTGAGTGTGTGTAATAAGTGTGTGTGTGTGTGTGTGTGTGTGTAGGAGTGTGTGAAAAGTGTGGGGGGTGTGTGTGTAGGATTGTGTGAGGGTGTGTGATAAGTGTGCGGGTGTGTGTGTAGGAGTGTGTGAGCGTATGTAAGTGTTGGTGTGTGTGTGTGTGTGTAGGAGTGTGTGAGCGTGTGTGATAAGTGTGGGTGTGTTGTGTGTGTAGGAGTGTGTGAGGGTGTATGATAAGTGTGGGTGTGTGTGTGTAGGAGTGTGTGTGATAAGTGTGGGTTTATGTGTGTGTGTGTAGGATTTTGTGAGCGTGTGTGATAAGTATGGGGGGTGTGTGTGTGTGGGAGTGTGTGAGTGTGTGTGATAAGTGTGGGTGTGTTGTGTGTGTAGGAGTGTGTGAGCGTGTATGATAAGTGTGGGTGTGTGTGTGTAGGAGTGTGTGATGGTGTGTGATAAGTGTGGGGGTGTGTGTGTGTGTGTGTAGGAGTGTGTGAGTGTGTGTGATATGTGTGGGGGTGTGTGTGTGTAGGAGTGTGTGAGGCTGTGTGAAAAATGTGGGGATGTGTGTGTAGGATTTTGTGAGGGTGTGTGATCAGTGTGTGGGTGTGTGTGTAGGAGTGTGTGAGTGTGTGTGATAAGTGTGTGTGTGTGTGTGTAGGAGTGTGTGAACGTGTGTGATAAGTATGCGGGTGTGTGTGTGTGTGTAGGAGTGTGTGAGTGCGTGTAATAAGTGTGTGTGTGTGTGTGTGTGTGTGTGTGTAGGAGTGTGTGAAAAGTGTGGGGGGTGTGTGTGTAGGATTGTGTGAGGGTGTGTAAGTGTTGCTGTGTGTGTTGGTGTGTAGGAGTGTGTGAGCGTGTGTGATAAGTGTGTGTGTGTGTAGGAGCGTGTGAGGGTGTGTGATAAGTGTGTTTGTGTGTGTGTGTGTGTGTATGTGTGTGTGTAGGAGTGTGTGAGCCTGTGTGATATGTGTGTGCATGTGTGTGTAGGAGTGTGTGAGGGCGTGTGATAAGTGTGGGGTTGTGTGTGTGTGTGTAGGAGTGTCTGAGTATGTGAGATAATTGTGTGTGTGTGTGTGTGTGTGTGTGTGTGTGTGTGCGTGTGTGTGATATGTGTGTGTGTAGGAGAGTGTGAGTGTGTGTAATAAGTGTGTGTGTGTGTGTGTGTGTAGGAGTGTGTGAGGGTGTTTGATAAGTGTGGGTGTAGGATTGTATGAGGGTGTGTGAAAAGTGTGGGGATGTGTGTGTAGGATTGTGTGAGGGTGTGTGATCAGTGTGCGGGTGTGTGTGTAGGAGTGTGTGAGTGTGTGTGATAACTGTGTGTGTGTGTGTGTGTGTGTGTGTGTGTGTGTGTGTAGTTTTGTGTGAGCGTGTGTGATAAGTGTGTGTGTGTGTGTGATTGTGTGTGATAATTCTGTGTGTATGTGTGTGTGTGCGTGTGTGTGAAAAGTGGGTGTGCAGGAGTGTGTGATTGTGTGTGATAAGTGTGGGTGTGTGTGTGTGTGTAAAGGAGTGTGTGAGTGTGTGTGATAAGTGTGTGTGTGTGTGTAGGATTGTGTGAGCAGGTGTAAGTGTCGGTGTGTGTGTGTGTGTAGGAGTGTGTGAACGTGTGTGATAAGTGTGCGGGCGTGTGTGTGTGTATATGAGTGTGTGAGTGTGTGTAATAAGTGTGTGTGTGTGTGTGTGTGTGTGTAGGAGTGTGTGAAAAGTGTGGGGGGTGTGTGTGTAGGATTGTGTGAGGGTGTGTGATAAGTGTGCGGGTGTGTGTGTAGGAGTGTGTGAGCGTATGTAAGTGTTGGTGTGTGTGTGTGTGTGTAGGAGTGTGTGAGCGTGTGTGATAAGTGTGGGTGTGTTGTGTGTGTAGGAGTGTGTGAGGGTGTATGATAAGTGTGGGTGTGTGTGTGTAGGAGTGTGTGTGATAAGTGTGGGTTTATGTGTGTGTGTGTAGGATTTTGTGAGCGTGTGTGATAAGTATGGGGGCTGTGTGTGTGTGGGAGTGTGTGAGTGTGTGTGATAAGTGTGGGTGTGTGTGTGTGTGTAGGAGTGTGTGAGCGTGTATGATAAGTGTGGGTGTGTGTGTGTAGGAGTGTGTGATGGTGTGTGATAAGTGTGGGGGTGTGTGTGTGTGTGTGTAGGAGTGTGTGAGTGTGTGTGATATGTGTGGGGGTGTGTGTGTGTAGGAGTGTGTGAGGCTGTGTGAAAAATGTGGGGATGTGTGTGTAGGATTTTGTGAGGGTGTGTGATCAGTGTGTGGGTGTGTGTGTAGGAGTGTGTGAGTGTGTGTGATAACTGTGTGTGTGTGTGTGTGTGTGTGTGTGTGTGTGTAGTTTTGTGTGAGCGTGTGTGATAAGTGTGTGTGTGTGTGATTGTGTGTGATAATTCTGTGTGTATGTGTGTGTGTGTGTGTGATAAGTGTGTGTGTAGGAGTGTGAGTGGGTGTGATAAGTGTGGGTGTGTGTGTGTGTGTATAGGAGTGTGTGAGTGTGTGTGATAAGTGTGTGTGTGTGTGTGTAGGATTGTGTGAGCGTGTGTAAGTGTCGGTGTGTGTGTGTGTGTGTGTGTAGGAGTGTGTGAACGTGTGTGATAAGTGTGCGGGCGTGTGTGTGTGTGCAGGAGTGTGTGAGTGCGTGTAATAAATGTGTGTGTGTGTGTGTGTGTAGGAGTGTGTGAAAAGTGTGGGGTGTGTGAGTAGGATTGTGTGAGGGTGTGTGATAAGTGTGCGGGTGTGTGTGTAGGAGTGTGTGAGCGTGTGTAAGTGTTGGTGTGGGTGTGTGTGTGTGTGTAGGAGTGTGTGAGGGTGTGTGATAAGTGTGGGGGTGTGTGTGTGTGTGTCGGTGTAGGAGTGTGTGAGTGTGTGTGATAAGTGTGGGTGTGTGTGTGTGTGTGTGTGTGTAGGAGTGTGTGAGCGTGTGTGACAAGTGTGGGGGTGTGTGTGTGTGTAGGTGTGTGTGAGTGTGTGTGATAAGTGTGTGTGTTTGTGTAGGATTGTGTGAGCTTGTGTAAGTGTCGGTGTGTGTGTGTGTGTAGGAGTGTGTGAGCGTGTGTGATAAGTGTGTGTGTGTGTGTGTGTGTAGGAATGTGTGAGGGTGTGTGATAAGTGTGGGGTTGTGAGTGTTTGTGTGTAGGAGTGTCTGAGTATGAGAGATAATTGAGTGTGTGTGTGTAGGTGTGTGTGAGTGTGTGTGATAAGTGTGGGTGTGTGTGTGTGTGTAGGAATGTGTGATGGTGTGTGATAAGTGTGGGTGTGTGTGTGTAGGAGTGTGTGTGATAAGTGTGGGTTTATGTGTGTGTGTGTAGGATTTTGTGAGCGTGTGTGATAAGTATGGGGGGTGTGTGTGTGTGGGAGTGTGTGAGTGTGTGTGATAAGTGTGGGTGTGTTGTGTGTGTAGGAGTGTGTGAGCGTGTATGATAAGTGTGGGTGTGTGTGTGTAGGAGTGTGTGATGGTGTGTGATAAGTGTGGGGGTGTGTGTGTGTGTGTGTGTAGGAGTGTGTGAGTGTGTGTGATATGTGTGGGGGTGTGTGTGTGTAGGAGTGTGTGAGGCTGTGTGAAAAATGTGGGGATGTGTGTGTAGGATTTTGTGAGGGTGTGTGATCAGTGTGTGGGTGTGTGTGTAGGAGTGTGTGAGTGTGTGTGATAACTGTGTGTGTGTGTGTGTGTGTGTGTGTGTGTGTAGTTTTGTGTGAGCGTGTGTGATAAGTGTGTGTGTGTGTGTTTGTGTGTGATAATTCTGTGTGTATGTGTGTGTGTGTGTGTGATAAGTGTGTGTGTAGGAGTGTGAGTGGGTGTGATAAGTGTGGGTGTGTGTGTGTGTATAGGAGTGTGTGAGTGTGTGTGATAAGTGTGTGTGTGTGTGTGTGTGTGTAGGATTGTGTGAGCGTGTGTAAGTGTCGGTGTGTGTGTGTGTGTGTGCGTAGGAGTGTGTGAACGTGTGTGATAAGTGTGCGGGCGTGTGTGTGTGTGTAGGAGTGTGTGAGTGCGTGTAATAAATGTGTGTGTGTGTGTGTGTGTAGGAGTGTGTGAAAAGTGTGGGGTGTGTGAGTAGGATTGTGTGAGGGTGTGTGATAAGTGTGCGGGTGTGTGTGTAGGAGTGTGTGAGCGTGTGTAAGTGTTGGTGTGGGTGTGTGTGTGTGTGTAGGAGTGTGTGAGCGTGTGTGATAAGTGTGGGTGTGTTGTGTGTGTAGGAGTGTGTGAGGGTGTATGATAAGTGTGGGTGTGTGTGTGTGTGTGTAGGAGTGTGTGAGCGTGTGTGATAAGTGTGGGTGTGTGTGTGTAGGAGTGTGTGATGGTGTGTGATAAGTGTGGGTGTGTGTGTGTGTGTGTGTGTAGGAGTGTGTGAGGGTGTGTGAAAAGTGTGGGGATGTGTGTGTAGGATTGTGTGAGGGTGTGTGATCAGTGTGTGTGTGTGTGATAATTGTGTGTGATAATTGTGTGTGTATGTGTCTGTGTATGCGTGTGTGTGATAAGTGTGTGTGCAGGAGTGTGTGAGTGTGTGTGATAAGTGTGGGTGTGTGTGTGTGTGTGTAGGAATGTGTGAGTGTGTGTGATAAGTGTGTGTGTGTGTGTGTGTAGGATTGTGTGAACGTGTGTAAGTGTCGGTGTGTGTGTGTGTGTGTAGGAGTGTGTGAACGTGTGTGATAAGTGTGCGGGCGTGTGTGTGTGTGTGTAGGAGTGTGTGAGTGCGTGTAATAAGTGTGTGTGTGTGTGTGTGTGTGTGTAGGAGTCTGTGAAAAGTGTGGGGGGTGTGTGTGTAGGATTGTGTGAGGGTGTGTGATAAGTGTGCGGGTGTGTGCGTAGGAGTGTGTGAGCGTGTGTAAGTGTTGGTGTTTGTGTGTGTGTGTAGGAGTGTGTGAGCGTGTGTGATAAGTGTGTGAGTGTGTGTGATAATTATGTGTTTGTGTGTGTGTGCGCGTGTGTGTGATAAGTGTGGGTGTGTGTGTGGGTGTAGGAGTGTGTGAGTGTGTGTGATAAGTGTGGGGGTGTGTGTGTGTGTGTAGGAGTGTGTGAGTGTGTGTGATAAGTGTGTCTGTGTGTAGGAGTGTGTGAGGGTGTGTGATAAGTGTGGGGGTGTGTGTGTGTAGGAGTGTGTGAGCGTGTGCGATAAGTGTGTGTGTGTGTGTAGGAGTGTGTGAGGGTGTGTGATAAGTGTGGGGGTGTGTGTGTGTGTGTCGGTGTAGGAGTGTGTGAGTGTGTGTGATAAGTGTGGGGGTGTGTGTGTGTGTGTGTGTGTGTGTGTGTAGGAGTGTGTGAGCGTGTGTGACAAGTGTGGGGGTGTGTGTGTGTGTAGGTGTGTGTGAGTGTGTGTGATAAGTGTGTGTGTTTGTGTAGGATTGTGTGAGCTTGTGTAAGTGTCGGTGTGTGTGTGTGTGTAGGAGTGTGTGAGCGTGTGTGATAAGTGTGTGTGTGTGTGTGTGTGTGTAGGAATGTGTGAAGGTGTGTGATAAGTGTGGGGTTGTGAGTGTTTGTGTGTAGGAGTGTCTGAGTATGAGAGATAATTGAGTGTGTGTGTGTAGGTGTGTGTGAGTGTGTGTGATAAGTGTGGGTGTGTGTGTGTGTGTAGGAATGTGTGATGGTGTGTGATAAGTGTGGGTGTGTGTGTGTAGGAGTGTGTGTGATAAGTGTGGGTTTATGTGTGTGTGTGTAGGATTTTGTGAGCGTGTGTGATAAGTATGGGGGGTGTGTGTGTGTGGGAGTGTGTGAGTGTGTGTGATAAGTGTGGGTGTGTTGTGTGTGTAGGAGTGTGTGAGCGTGTATGATAAGTGTGGGTGTGTGTGTGTAGGAGTGTGTGATGGTGTGTGATAAGTGTGGGTGTGTGTGTGTGTGTGTGTAGGAGTGTGTGAGTGTGTGTGATATGTGTGGGTGTGTGTGTGTGTAGGAGTGTGTGAGGCTGTGTGAAAAATGTGGGGATGTGTGTGTAGGATTTTGTGAGGGTGTGTGATCAGTGTGTGGGTGTGTGTGTAGGAGTGTGTGAGTGTGTGTGATAACTGTGTGTGTGTGTGTGTGTGTGTGTGTGTGTGTGTAGTTTTGTGTGAGCGTGTGTGATAAGTGTGTGTGTGTGTGATTGTGTGTGATAATTCTGTGTGTATGTGTGTGTGTGTGTGTGATAAGTGTGTGTGTAGGAGTGTGAGTGGGTGTGATAAGTGTGGGTGTGTGTGTGTGTGTATAGGAGTGTGTGAGTGTGTGTGATAAGTGTGTGTGTGTGTGTGTAGGATTGTGTGAGCGTGTGTAAGTGTCGGTGTGTGTGTGTGTGTGTGTGTAGGAGTGTGTGAACGTGTGTGATAAGTGTGCGGGCGTGTGTGTGTGTGCAGGAGTGTGTGAGTGCGTGTAATAAATGTGTGTGTGTGTGTGTGTGTAGGAGTGTGTGAAAAGTGTGGGGTGTGTGAGTAGGATTGTGTGAGGGTGTGTGATAAGTGTGCGGGTGTGTGTGTAGGAGTGTGTGAGCGTGTGTAAGTGTTGGTGTGGGTGTGTGTGTGTGTGTAGGAGTGTGTGAGGGTGTGTGATAAGTGTGGGGGTGTGTGTGTGTGTGTCGGTGTAGGAGTGTGTGAGTGTGTGTGATAAGTGTGGGTGTGTGTGTGTGTGTGTGTGTGTAGGAGTGTGTGAGCGTGTGTGACAAGTGTGGGGGTGTGTGTGTGTGTAGGTGTGTGTGAGTGTGTGTGATAAGTGTGTGTGTTTGTGTAGGATTGTGTGAGCTTGTGTAAGTGTCGGTGTGTGTGTGTGTGTAGGAGTGTGTGAGCGTGTGTGATAAGTGTGTGTGTGTGTGTGTGTGTAGGAATGTGTGAGGGTGTGTGATAAGTGTGGGGTTGTGAGTGTTTGTGTGTAGGAGTGTCTGAGTATGAGAGATAATTGAGTGTGTGTGTGTAGGTGTGTGTGAGTGTGTGTGATAAGTGTGGGTGTGTGTGTGTGTGTAGGAATGTGTGATGGTGTGTGATAAGTGTGGGTGTGTGTGTGTAGGAGTGTGTGTGATAAGTGTGGGTTTATGTGTGTGTGTGTAGGATTTTGTGAGCGTGTGTGATAAGTATGGGGGGTGTGTGTGTGTGGGAGTGTGTGAGTGTGTGTGATAAGTGTGGGTGTGTTGTGTGTGTAGGAGTGTGTGAGCGTGTATGATAAGTGTGGGTGTGTGTGTGTAGGAGTGTGTGATGGTGTGTGATAAGTGTGGGGGTGTGTGTGTGTGTGTGTGTAGGAGTGTGTGAGTGTGTGTGATATGTGTGGGGGTGTGTGTGTGTAGGAGTGTGTGAGGCTGTGTGAAAAATGTGGGGATGTGTGTGTAGGATTTTGTGAGGGTGTGTGATCAGTGTGTGGGTGTGTGTGTAGGAGTGTGTGAGTGTGTGTGATAACTGTGTGTGTGTGTGTGTGTGTGTGTGTGTGTGTAGTTTTGTGTGAGCGTGTGTGATAAGTGTGTGTGTGTGTGTTTGTGTGTGATAATTCTGTGTGTATGTGTGTGTGTGTGTGTGATAAGTGTGTGTGTAGGAGTGTGAGTGGGTGTGATAAGTGTGGGTGTGTGTGTGTGTATAGGAGTGTGTGAGTGTGTGTGATAAGTGTGTGTGTGTGTGTGTGTGTGTAGGATTGTGTGAGCGTGTGTAAGTGTCGGTGTGTGTGTGTGTGTGTGCGTAGGAGTGTGTGAACGTGTGTGATAAGTGTGCGGGCGTGTGTGTGTGTGTAGGAGTGTGTGAGTGCGTGTAATAAATGTGTGTGTGTGTGTGTGTGTAGGAGTGTGTGAAAAGTGTGGGGTGTGTGAGTAGGATTGTGTGAGGGTGTGTGATAAGTGTGCGGGTGTGTGTGTAGGAGTGTGTGAGCGTGTGTAAGTGTTGGTGTGGGTGTGTGTGTGTGTGTAGGAGTGTGTGAGCGTGTGTGATAAGTGTGGGTGTGTTGTGTGTGTAGGAGTGTGTGAGGGTGTATGATAAGTGTGGGTGTGTGTGTGTGTGTGTAGGAGTGTGTGAGCGTGTGTGATAAGTGTGGGTGTGTGTGTGTAGGAGTGTGTGATGGTGTGTGATAAGTGTGGGTGTGTGTGTGTGTGTGTGTGTAGGAGTGTGTGAGGGTGTGTGAAAAGTGTGGGGATGTGTGTGTAGGATTGTGTGAGGGTGTGTGATCAGTGTGTGTGTGTGTGATAATTGTGTGTGATAATTGTGTGTGTATGTGTCTGTGTATGCGTGTGTGTGATAAGTGTGTGTGCAGGAGTGTGTGAGTGTGTGTGATAAGTGTGGGTGTGTGTGTGTGTGTGTAGGAATGTGTGAGTGTGTGTGATAAGTGTGTGTGTGTGTGTGTGTAGGATTGTGTGAACGTGTGTAAGTGTCGGTGTGTGTGTGTGTGTGTAGGAGTGTGTGAACGTGTGTGATAAGTGTGCGGGCGTGTGTGTGTGTGTGTAGGAGTGTGTGAGTGCGTGTAATAAGTGTGTGTGTGTGTGTGTGTGTGTGTAGGAGTCTGTGAAAAGTGTGGGGGGTGTGTGTGTAGGATTGTGTGAGGGTGTGTGATAAGTGTGCGGGTGTGTGCGTAGGAGTGTGTGAGCGTGTGTAAGTGTTGGTGTTTGTGTGTGTGTGTAGGAGTGTGTGAGCGTGTGTGATAAGTGTGTGAGTGTGTGTGATAATTATGTGTTTGTGTGTGTGTGCGCGTGTGTGTGATAAGTGTGGGTGTGTGTGTGGGTGTAGGAGTGTGTGAGTGTGTGTGATAAGTGTGGGGGTGTGTGTGTGTGTGTAGGAGTGTGTGAGTGTGTGTGATAAGTGTGTCTGTGTGTAGGAGTGTGTGAGGGTGTGTGATAAGTGTGGGGGTGTGTGTGTGTAGGAGTGTGTGAGCGTGTGCGATAAGTGTGTGTGTGTGTGTAGGAGTGTGTGAGGGTGTGTGATAAGTGTGGGGGTGTGTGTGTGTGTGTCGGTGTAGGAGTGTGTGAGTGTGTGTGATAAGTGTGGGGGTGTGTGTGTGTGTGTGTGTGTGTGTGTGTAGGAGTGTGTGAGCGTGTGTGACAAGTGTGGGGGTGTGTGTGTGTGTAGGTGTGTGTGAGTGTGTGTGATAAGTGTGTGTGTTTGTGTAGGATTGTGTGAGCTTGTGTAAGTGTCGGTGTGTGTGTGTGTGTAGGAGTGTGTGAGCGTGTGTGATAAGTGTGTGTGTGTGTGTGTGTGTGTAGGAATGTGTGAAGGTGTGTGATAAGTGTGGGGTTGTGAGTGTTTGTGTGTAGGAGTGTCTGAGTATGAGAGATAATTGAGTGTGTGTGTGTAGGTGTGTGTGAGTGTGTGTGATAAGTGTGGGTGTGTGTGTGTGTGTAGGAATGTGTGATGGTGTGTGATAAGTGTGGGTGTGTGTGTGTAGGAGTGTGTGTGATAAGTGTGGGTTTATGTGTGTGTGTGTAGGATTTTGTGAGCGTGTGTGATAAGTATGGGGGGTGTGTGTGTGTGGGAGTGTGTGAGTGTGTGTGATAAGTGTGGGTGTGTTGTGTGTGTAGGAGTGTGTGAGCGTGTATGATAAGTGTGGGTGTGTGTGTGTAGGAGTGTGTGATGGTGTGTGATAAGTGTGGGTGTGTGTGTGTGTGTGTGTAGGAGTGTGTGAGTGTGTGTGATATGTGTGGGTGTGTGTGTGTGTAGGAGTGTGTGAGGCTGTGTGAAAAATGTGGGGATGTGTGTGTAGGATTTTGTGAGGGTGTGTGATCAGTGTGTGGGTGTGTGTGTAGGAGTGTGTGAGTGTGTGTGATAACTGTGTGTGTGTGTGTGTGTGTGTGTGTAGTTTTGTGTGAGCGTGTGTGATAAGTGTGTGTGTGTGTGATTGTGTGTGATAATTCTGTGTGTATGTGTGTGTGTGTGTGTGATAAGTGTGTGTGTAGGAGTGTGAGTGGGTGTGATAAGTGTGGGTGTGTGTGTGTGTATAGGAGTGTGTGAGTGTGTGTGATAAGTGTGTGTGTGTGTGTGTGTGTGTGTGTAGGATTGTGTGAGCGTGTGTAAGTGTCGGTGTGTGTGTGTGTGTGTGTAGGAGTGTGTGAACGTGTGTGATAAGTGTGCGGGCGTGTGTGTGTGTGTAGGAGTGTGTGAGTGCGTGTAATAAATGTGTGTGTGTGTGTGTGTGTAGGAGTGTGTGAAAAGTGTGGGGTGTGTGAGTAGGATTGTGTGAGGGTGTGTGATAAGTGTGCGGGTGTGTGTGTAGGAGTGTGTGAGCGTGTGTAAGTGTTGGTGTGGGTGTGTGTGTGTGTGTAGGAGTGTGTGAGCGTGTGTGATAAGTGTGGGTGTGTTGTGTGTGTTGGAGTGTGTGAGGGTGTATGATAAGTGTGGGTGTGTGTGTGTGTGTGTAGGAGTGTGTGAGCGTGTGTGATAAGTGTGGGTGTGTGTGTGTAGGAGTGTGTGATGGTGTGTGATAAGTGTGGGTGTGTGTGTGTGTGTGTGTAGGAGTGTGTGAGGGTGTGTGAAAAGTGTGGGGATGTGTGTGTAGGATTGTGTGAGGGTGTGTGATCAGTGTGTGTGTGTGTGATAATTGTGTGTGATAATTGTGTGTGTATGTGTCTGTGTATGCGTGTGTGTGATAAGTGTGTGTGCAGGAGTGTGTGAGTGTGTGTGATAAGTGTGGGTGTGTGTGTGTGTGTGTAGGAATGTGTTAGTGTGTGTGATAAGTGTGTGTGTGTGTGTGTGTAGGATTGTGTGAACGTGTGTAAGTGTCGGTGTGTGTGTGTGTGTAGGAGTGTGTGAACGTGTGTGATAAGTGTGCGGGCGTGTGTGTGTGTGTGTAGGAGTGTGTGAGTGCATGTAATAAGTGTGTGTGTGTGTGTGTGTGTGTGTAGGAGTCTGTGAAAAGTGTGGGGGGGTGTGTGTGTAGGATTGTGTGAGGGTGTGTGATAAGTGTGCGGGTGTGTGCGTAGGAGTGTGTGAGCGTGTGTAAGTGTTGGTGTTTGTGTGTGTGTGTAGGAGTGTGTGAGCGTGTGTGATAAGTGTGTGAGTGTGTGTGATAATTATGTGTTTGTGTGTGTGTGCGCGTGTGTGTGATAAGTGTGGGTGTGTGTGTGGGTTTAGGAGTGTGTGAGTGTGTGTGATAAGTGTGGGGGTGTGTGTGTGTGTGTAGGAGTGCGTGAGTGTGTGTGATAAGTGTGTCTGTGTGTAGGAGTGTGTGAGGGTGTGTGATAAGTGTGGGGGTGTGTGTGTGTAGGAGTGTGTGAGCGTGTGCGATAAGTGTGTGTGTGTGTGTAGGAGTGTGTGAGGGTGTGTGATAAGTGTGGGGGTGTGTGTGTGTGTGTCGGTGTAGGAGTGTGTGAGTGTGTGTGATAAGTGTGGGTGTGTGTGTGTGTGTGTGTGTGTGTGTAGGAGTGTGTGAGCGTGTGTGACAAGTGTGGGGGTGTGTGTGTGTGTAGGTGTGTGTGAGTGTGTGTGATAAGTGTGTGTGTTTGTGTAGGATTGTGTGAGCTTGTGTAAGTGTCGGTGGTGTGTGTGTGTGTAGGAGTGTGTGAGCGTGTGTGATAAGTGTGTGTGTGTGTGTGTGTGTGTAGGAATGTGTGAGGGTGTGTGATAAGTGTGGGGTTGTGAGTGTTTGTGTGTAGGAGTGTCTGAGTATGAGAGATAATTGAGTGTGTGTGTGTAGGTGTGTGTGAGTGTGTGTGATAAGTGTGGGTGTGTGTGTGTGTGTAGGAATGTGTGATGGTGTGTGATAAGTGTGGGTGTGTGTGTGTGCGTAGGACTGTGTGAGTGTGTGTGATATGTGTGGGGGTGTGTGTGTGTGTAGGAGTGTGTGAGTATTTGTGATAAGTGTGGGGGGGTGTGTATGCGTAGGAGTGTGTGAGCGTGTGTGATAAGTGTGGGTGTGTGTGTGTGTAGGAGTGTGTGAGCTTGTGTAATAAGTGTGGGTGTGTGTGTGTGTGTGTAGGAGTGTGTGTGGGTGTGTGGGTGTGTGTGTAGGAGTTTGTGAGTGTGTGTGATAAGCGTGTGTGTTTGTGTAGGATTGTGTGAGCTTGTGTAAGTGTCGGTGTGTGTATGTGCGTGTAGGAGTGTGTGAGCGTGTGTGATAAGGTGTGTGTGTGTAAGAGTGTGTGAGGGTGTGTGATAATTGTGTGTCGGCGTGTGTGAGTGTGTGTGATAAGTATGTGTGTGTGTGTGTAGGAGTGTGTGAGCGTGTGTGATAATTGTGGGTGTGTGTGTGTGTAGGAGTGTGTGATGGTGTGTGATAAGTGTGGGGGCGTGTGTGTGTGTGTGTAGGAGTGTGTGAATGCGTGTAATAAGCGTGTGTGTGTGTGGGTGTGTGTAGGAGTGTGTGAGTGTGTGTGATAAGTGTGTGTGTAGGAGTGTGTGAGGGTGTGTGATCAGTGTGCGTTTGTGTGTGTAGGGGTGTGTGACTGTGTGTGATAAGTGTGTGTGTGTGTGTGTGTGTGTGTGTGATTGTGTGTGATAATTGTGTGTGTATGTGTGTGTGTGCGTGTGTGTGATAATTGTGTGTGTAGGAGTGTGTGAGTGTGTGTGATAAGTGTGTGTGTGTGTGTAGGAGTGTGTGAACGTGTGTGATAAGTGTGCGGGTGTGTGTGTGTGCGTGTGTAGGAGTGTGTGAGTGCGTGTAATAAGTGTGTGTGTGTGTGTGTGTGTAGGAGTGTGTGAAAGGTGTGGGGGGTGTGTGTGTAGGATTGTGTGAGGGTGTGTGATAAGTGTGCGGGTGTGTGTGTAGGAGTGTGTGAGCGTGTGTAAGTGTTGGTTTGTGTGTTTGTGTGTGTAGGAGTTTGTGAGCGTGTGTGATAAGTGTGGGTGTGTTGTGTGTGTAGGAGTGTGTGAGGGTGTATGATAAGTGTGGGTGTGTGTGTGTAGGAGTGTGTGTGATAAGTGTGGGTTTATGTGTGTGTGTGTAGGATTTTGTGAGCGTGTGTGATAAGTATGGGGGGTGTGTGTGTGTGGGAGTGTGTGAGTGTGTGTGATAAGTGTGGGTGTGTTGTGTGTTTAGGAGTGTGTGAGCGTGTATGATAAGTGTGGGTGTGTGTGTGTAGGAGTGTGTGATGGTGTGTGATAAGTGTGGGGGTGTGTGTGTGTGTGTGTAGGAGTGTGTGAGTGTGTGTGATATGTGTGGGGGTGTGTGTGTGTAGGAGTGTGTGAGGCTGTGTGAAAAATGTGGGGATGTGTGTGTAGGATTTTGTGAGGGTGTGTGATAAGTGTGTGTGTGTGTTTGTAGGAGTGTGTGAACGTGTGTGATAAGTATGCGGGTGTGTGTGTGTGTGTAGGAGTGTGTGAGTGCGTGTAATAAGTGTGTGTGTGTGTGTGTGTGTGTGTGTAGGAGTGTGTGAAAAGTGTGGGGGGTGTGTGTGTAGGATTGTGTGAGGGTGTGTAAGTGTTGCTGTGTGTGTTGGTGTGTAGGAGTGTGTGAGCGTGTGTGATAAGTGTGTGTGTGTGTTGGAGCGTGTGAGGGTGTGTGATAAGTGTGTTTGTGTGTGTGTGTGTGTGTATGTGTGTGTGTAGGAGTGTGTGAGCCTGTGTGATATGTGTGTGCATGTGTGTGTAGGAGTGTGTGAGGGTGTGTGATAAGTGTGGGGTTGTGTCTGTGTGTGTAGGAGTGTCTGAGTATGTGAGATAATTGTGTGTGTGTGTGTGTGTGTGTGTGTGCGTGTGTGCGTGTGTGTGATATGTGTGTGTGTAGGAGAGTGTGAGTGTGTGTAATAAGTGTGTGTGTGTGTGTGTGTGTAGGAGTGTGTGAGGGTGTTTGATAAGTGTGGGTGTAGGATTGTATGAGGGTGTGTGAAAAGTGTGGGGATGTGTGTGTAGGATTGTGTGAGGGTGTGTGATCAGTGTGCGGGTGTGTGTGTAGGAGTGTGTGAGTGTGTGTGATAACTGTGTGTGTGTGTGTGTGTGTGTGTGTGTGTGTGTGTGTAGTTTTGTGTGAGCGTGTGTGATAAGTGTGTGTGTGTGTGTGATTGTGTGTGATAATTCTGTGTGTATGTGTGTGTGTGCGTGTGTGTGAAAAGTGGGTGTGCAGGAGTGTGTGATTGTGTGTGATAAGTGTGGGTGTGTGTGTGTGTGTAAAGGAGTGTGTGAGTGTGTGTGATAAGTGTGTGTGTGTGTGTAGGATTGTGTGAGCAGGTGTAAGTGTCGGTGTGTGTGTGTGTGTAGGAGTGTGTGAACGTGTGTGATAAGTGTGCGGGCGTGTGTGTGTGTATATGAGTGTGTGAGTGTGTGTAATAAGTGTGTGTGTGTGTGTGTGTGTGTGTAGGAGTGTGTGAAAAGTGTGGGGGGTGTGTGTGTAGGATTGTGTGAGGGTGTGTGATAAGTGTGCGGGTGTGTGTGTAGGAGTGTGTGAGCGTATGTAAGTGTTGGTGTGTGTGTGTGTGTGTAGGAGTGTGTGAGCGTGTGTGATAAGTGTGGCTGTGTTGTGTGTGTAGGAGTGTGTGAGGGTGTATGATAAGTGTGGGTGTGTGTGTGTAGGAGTGTGTGTGATAAGTGTGGGTTTATGTGTGTGTGTGTAGGATTTTGTGAGCGTGTGTGATAAGTATGGGGGCTGTGTGTGTGTGGGAGTGTGTGAGTGTGTGTGATAAGTGTGGGTGTGTTGTGTGTGTAGGAGTGTGTGAGCGTGTATGATAAGTGTGGGTGTGTGTGTGTAGGAGTGTGTGATGGTGTGTGATAAGTGTGGGGGTGTGTGTGTGTGTGTGTAGGAGTGTGTGAGTGTGTGTGATATGTGTGGGGGTGTGTGTGTGTAGGAGTGTGTGAGGCTGTGTGAAAAATGTGGGGATGTGTGTGTAGGATTTTGTGAGGGTGTGTGATCAGTGTGTGGGTGTGTGTGTAGGAGTGTGTGAGTGTGTGTGATAACTGTGTGTGTGTGTGTGTGTGTGTGTGTGTGTAGTTTTGTGTGAGCGTGTGTGATAAGTGTGTGTGTGTGTGATTGTGTGTGATAATTCTGTGTGTATGTGTGTGTGTGTGTGTGATAAGTGTGTGTGTAGGAGTGTGAGTGGGTGTGATAAGTGTGGGTGTGTGTGTGTGTATAGGAGTGTGTGAGTGTGTGTGATAAGTGTGTGTGTGTGTGTGTAGGATTGTGTGAGCGTGTGTAAGTGTCGGTGTGTGTGTGTGTGTGTGTGTAGGAGTGTGTGAACGTGTGTGATAAGTGTGCAGGCGTGTGTGTGTGTGCAGGAGTGTGTGAGTGCGTGTAATAAATGTGTGTGTGTGTGTGTGTGTAGGAGTGTGTGAAAAGTGTGGGGTGTGTGAGTAGGATTGTGTGAGGGTGTGTGATAAGTGTGCGGGTGTGTGTGTAGGAGTGTGTGAGCGTGTGTAAGTGTTGGTGTGGGTGTGTGTGTGTGTGTAGGAGTGTGTGAGGGTGTGTGATAAGTGTGGGGGTGTGTGTGTGTGTGTCGGTGTAGGAGTGTGTGAGTGTGTGTGATAAGTGTGGGTGTGTGTGTGTGTGTGTGTGTGTGTAGGAGTGTGTGAGCGTGTGTGACAAGTGTGGGGGTGTGTGTGTGTGTAGGTGTGTGTGAGTGTGTGTGATAAGTGTGTGTGTTTGTGTAGGATTGTGTGAGCTTGTGTAAGTGTCGGTGTGTGTGTGTGTGTAGGAGTGTGTGAGCGTGTGTGATAAGTGTGTGTGTGTGTGTGTGTGTAGGAATGTGTGAGGGTGTGTGATAAGTGTGGGGTTGTGAGTGTTTGTGTGTAGGAGTGTCTGAGTATGAGAGATAATTGAGTGTGTGTGTGTAGGTGTGTGTGAGTGTGTGTGATAAGTGTGGGTGTGTGTGTGTGTGTAGGAATGTGTGATGGTGTGTGATAAGTGTGGGTGTGTGTGTGTAGGAGTGTGTGTGATAAGTGTGGGTTTATGTGTGTGTGTGTAGGATTTTGTGAGCGTGTGTGATAAGTATGGGGGGTGTGTGTGTGTGGGAGTGTGTGAGTGTGTGTGATAAGTGTGGGTGTGTTGTGTGTGTAGGAGTGTGTGAGCGTGTATGATAAGTGTGGGTGTGTGTGTGTAGGAGTGTGTGATGGTGTGTGATAAGTGTGGGGGTGTGTGTGTGTGTGTGTAGGAGTGTGTGAGTGTGTGTGATATGTGTGGGGGTGTGTGTGTGTAGGAGTGTGTGAGGCTGTGTGAAAAATGTGGGGATGTGTGTGTAGGATTTTGTGAGGGTGTGTGATCAGTGTGTGGGTGTGTGTGTAGGAGTGTGTGAGTGTGTGTGATAACTGTGTGTGTGTGTGTGTGTGTGTGTGTGTGTGTGTGTGTGTAGTTTTGTGTGAGCGTGTGTGATAAGTGTGTGTGTGTGTGTTTGTGTGTGATAATTCTGTGTGTATGTGTGTGTGTGTGTGTGATAAGTGTGTGTGTAGGAGTGTGAGTGGGTGTGATAAGTGTGGGTGTGTGTGTGTGTATAGGAGTGTGTGAGTGTGTGTGATAAGTGTGTGTGTGTGTGTGTGTGTGTGTGTAGGATTGTGTGAGGGTGTGTGATAAGTGTGGGTGTGTGTGTGTAGGAGTGTGTGAGTGTGTGTGATATGTGTGGGGGTGTGTGTGTGTAGGAGTGTGTGAGGCTGTGTGAAAAATGTGGGGATGTGTGTGTAGGATTTTGTGAGGGTGTGTGATCAGTGTGTGGGTGTGTGTGTAGGAGTGTGTGAGTGTGTGTGATAACTGTGTGTGTGTGTGTGTGTGTGTGTGTGTGTGTGTGTGTAGTTTTGTGTGAGCGTGTGTGATAAGTGTGTGTGTGTGTGTTTGTGTGTGATAATTCTGTGTGTATGTGTGTGTGTGTGTGTGATAAGTGTGTGTGTAGGAGTGTGAGTGGGTGTGATAAGTGTGGGTGTGTGTGTGTGTATAGGAGTGTGTGAGTGTGTGTGATAAGTGTGTGTGTGTGTGTGTGTGTGTGTGTAGGATTGTGTGAGCGTGTGTAAGTGTCGGTGTGTGTGTGTGTGTGTGTGTAGGAGTGTGTGAACGTGTGTGATAAGTGTGCGGGCGTGTGTGTGTGTGTAGGAGTGTGTGAGTGCGTGTAATAAATGTGTGTGTGTGTGTGTGTGTAGGAGTGTGTGAAAAGTGTGGGGTGTGTGAGTAGGATTGTGTGAGGGTGTGTGATAAGTGTGCGGGTGTGTGTGTAGGAGTGTGTGAGCATGTGTAAGTGTTGGTGTGGGTGTGTGTGTGTGTGTAGGAGTGTGTGAGCGTGTGTGATAAGTGTGGGTGTGTTGTGTGTGTAGGAGTGTGTGAGGGTGTATGATAAGTGTGGGTGTGTGTGTGTGTGTGTAGGAGTGTGTGAGCGTGTGTGATAAGTGTGGGTGTGTGTGTGTAGGAGTGTGTGATGGTGTGTGATAAGTGTGGGTGTGTGTGTGTGTGTGTGTGTAGGAGTGTGTGAGGGTGTGTGAAAAGTGTGGGGATGTGTGTGTAGGATTGTGTGAGGGTGTGTGATCAGTGTGTGTGTGTGTGATAATTGTGTGTGATAATTGTGTGTGTATGTGTCTGTGTATGCGTGTGTGTGATAAGTGTGTGTGCAGGAGTGTGTGAGTGTGTGTGATAAGTGTGGGTGTGTGTGTGTGTGTGTAGGAATGTGTGAGTGTGTGTGATAAGTGTGTGTGTGTGTGTGTGTAGGATTGTGTGAACGTGTGTAAGTGTCGGTGTGTGTGTGTGTGTGTAGGAGTGTGTGAACGTGTGTGATAAGTGTGCGGGCGTGTGTGTGTGTGTGTAGGAGTGTGTGAGTGCGTGTAATAAGTGTGTGTGTGTGTGTGTGTGTGTGTAGGAGTCTGTGAAAAGTGTGGGGGGTGTGTGTGTAGGATTGTGTGAGGGTGTGTGATAAGTGTGCGGGTGTGTGCGTAGGAGTGTGTGAGCGTGTGTAAGTGTTGGTGTTTGTGTGTGTGTGTAGGAGTGTGTGAGCGTGTGTGATAAGTGTGTGAGTGTGTGTGATAATTATGTGTTTGTGTGTGTGTGCGCGTGTGTGTGATAAGTGTGGGTGTGTGTGTGGGTGTAGGAGTGTGTGAGTGTGTGTGATAAGTGTGGGGGTGTGTGTGTGTGTGTAGGAGTGTGTGAGTGTGTGTGATAAGTGTGTCTGTGTGTAGGAGTGTGTGAGGGTGTGTGATAAGTGTGGGGGTGTGTGTGTGTAGGAGTGTGTGAGCGTGTGCGATAAGTGTGTGTGTGTGTGTAGGAGTGTGTGAGGGTGTGTGATAAGTGTGGGGGTGTGTGTGTGTGTGTCGGTGTAGGAGTGTGTGAGTGTGTGTGATAAGTGTGGGGGTGTGTGTGTGTGTGTGTGTGTGTGTGTAGGAGTGTGTGAGCGTGTGTGACAAGTGTGGGGGTGTGTGTGTGTGTAGGTGTGTGTGAGTGTGTGTGATAAGTGTGTGTGTTTGTGTAGGATTGTGTGAGCTTGTGTAAGTGTCGGTGTGTGTGTGTGTGTAGGAGTGTGTGAGCGTGTGTGATAAGTGTGTGTGTGTGTGTGTGTGTGTAGGAATGTGTGAAGGTGTGTGATAAGTGTGGGGTTGTGAGTGTTTGTGTGTAGGAGTGTCTGAGTATGAGAGATAATTGAGTGTGTGTGTGTAGGTGTGTGTGAGTGTGTGTGATAAGTGTGGGTGTGTGTGTGTGTGTAGGAATGTGTGATGGTGTGTGATAAGTGTGGGTGTGTGTGTGTAGGAGTGTGTGTGATAAGTGTGGGTTTATGTGTGTGTGTGTAGGATTTTGTGAGCGTGTGTGATAAGTATGGGGGGTGTGTGTGTGTGGGAGTGTGTGAGTGTGTGTGATAAGTGTGGGTGTGTTGTGTGTGTAGGAGTGTGTGAGCGTGTATGATAAGTGTGGGTGTGTGTGTGTAGGAGTGTGTGATGGTGTGTGATAAGTGTGGGTGTGTGTGTGTGTGTGTGTAGGAGTGTGTGAGTGTGTGTGATATGTGTGGGTGTGTGTGTGTGTAGGAGTGTGTGAGGCTGTGTGAAAAATGTGGGGATGTGTGTGTAGGATTTTGTGAGGGTGTGTGATCAGTGTGTGGGTGTGTGTGTAGGAGTGTGTGAGTGTGTGTGATAACTGTGTGTGTGTGTGTGTGTGTGTGTGTGTGTAGTTTTGTGTGAGCGTGTGTGATAAGTGTGTGTGTGTGTGATTGTGTGTGATAATTCTGTGTGTATGTGTGTGTGTGTGTGTGATAAGTGTGTGTGTAGGAGTGTGAGTGGGTGTGATAAGTGTGGGTGTGTGTGTGTGTATAGGAGTGTGTGAGTGTGTGTGATAAGTGTGTGTGTGTGTGTGTGTGTGTGTGTAGGATTGTGTGAGCGTGTGTAAGTGTCGGTGTGTGTGTGTGTGTGTGTAGGAGTGTGTGAACGTGTGTGATAAGTGTGCGGGCGTGTGTGTGTGTGTAGGAGTGTGTGAGTGCGTGTAATAAATGTGTGTGTGTGTGTGTGTGTAGGAGTGTGTGAAAAGTGTGGGGTGTGTGAGTAGGATTGTGTGAGGGTGTGTGATAAGTGTGCGGGTGTGTGTGTAGGAGTGTGTGAGCGTGTGTAAGTGTTGGTGTGGGTGTGTGTGTGTGTGTAGGAGTGTGTGAGCGTGTGTGATAAGTGTGGGTGTGTTGTGTGTGTTGGAGTGTGTGAGGGTGTATGATAAGTGTGGGTGTGTGTGTGTGTGTGTAGGAGTGTGTGAGCGTGTGTGATAAGTGTGGGTGTGTGTGTGTAGGAGTGTGTGATGGTGTGTGATAAGTGTGGGTGTGTGTGTGTGTGTGTGTAGGAGTGTGTGAGGGTGTGTGAAAAGTGTGGGGATGTGTGTGTAGGATTGTGTGAGGGTGTGTGATCAGTGTGTGTGTGTGTGATAATTGTGTGTGATAATTGTGTGTGTATGTGTCTGTGTATGCGTGTGTGTGATAAGTGTGTGTGCAGGAGTGTGTGAGTGTGTGTGATAAGTGTGGGTGTGTGTGTGTGTGTGTAGGAATGTGTTAGTGTGTGTGATAAGTGTGTGTGTGTGTGTGTGTAGGATTGTGTGAACGTGTGTAAGTGTCGGTGTGTGTGTGTGTGTAGGAGTGTGTGAACGTGTGTGATAAGTGTGCGGGCGTGTGTGTGTGTGTGTAGGAGTGTGTGAGTGCATGTAATAAGTGTGTGCGTGTGTGTGTGTGTGTGTGTAGGAGTCTGTGAAAAGTGTGGGGGGTGTGTGTGTAGGATTGTGTGAGGGTGTGTGATAAGTGTGCGGGTGTGTGCGTAGGAGTGTGTGAGCGTGTGTAAGTGTTGGTGTTTGTGTGTGTGTGTAGGAGTGTGTGAGCGTGTGTGATAAGTGTGTGAGTGTGTGTGATAATTATGTGTTTGTGTGTGTGTGCGCGTGTGTGTGATAAGTGTGGGTGTGTGTGTGGGTGTAGGAGTGTGTGAGTGTGTGTGATAAGTGTGGGGGTGTGTGTGTGTGTGTAGGAGTGTGTGAGTGTGTGTGATAAGTGTGTCTGTGTGTAGGAGTGTGTGAGGGTGTGTGATAAGTGTGGGGGTGTGTGTGTGTAGGAGTGTGTGAGCGTGTGCGATAAGTGTGTGTGTGTGTGTAGGAGTGTGTGAGGGTGTGTGATAAGTGTGGGGGTGTGTGTGTGTGTGTCGGTGTAGGAGTGTGTGAGTGTGTGTGATAAGTGTGGGTGTGTGTGTGTGTGTGTGTGTGTGTGTAGGAGTGTGTGAGCGTGTGTGACAAGTGTGGGGGTGTGTGTGTGTGTAGGTGTGTGTGAGTGTGTGTGATAAGTGTGTGTGTTTGTGTAGGATTGTGTGAGCTTGTGTAAGTGTCGGTGTGTGTGTGTGTGTAGGAGTGTGTGAGCGTGTGTGATAAGTGTGTGTGTGTGTGTGTGTGTGTAGGAATGTGTGAGGGTGTGTGATAAGTGTGGGGTTGTGAGTGTTTGTGTGTAGGAGTGTCTGAGTATGAGAGATAATTGAGTGTGTGTGTGTAGGTGTGTGTGAGTGTGTGTGATAAGTGTGGGTGTGTGTGTGTGTGTAGGAATGTGTGATGGTGTGTGATAAGTGTGGGTGTGTGTGTGTGCGTAGGACTGTGTGAGTGTGTGTGATATGTGTGGGGGTGTGTGTGTGTGTAGGAGTGTGTGAGTATTTGTGATAAGTGTGGGGGGGTGTGTATGCGTAGGAGTGTGTGAGCGTGTGTGATAAGTGTGGGTGTGTGTGTGTGTAGGAGTGTGTGAGCTTGTGTAATAAGTGTGGGTGTGTGTGTGTGTGTGTAGGAGTGTGTGTGGGTGTGTGGGTGTGTGTGTAGGAGTTTGTGAGTGTGTGTGATAAGCGTGTGTGTTTGTGTAGGATTGTGTGAGCTTGTGTAAGTGTCGGTGTGTGTATGTGCGTGTAGGAGTGTGTGAGCGTGTGTGATAAGGTGTGTGTGTGTAAGAGTGTGTGAGGGTGTGTGATAATTGTGTGTCGGCGTGTGTGAGTGTGTGTGATAAGTATGTGTGTGTGTGTGTAGGAGTGTGTGAGCGTGTGTGATAATTGTGGGTGTGTGTGTGTGTAGGAGTGTGTGATGGTGTGTGATAAGTGTGGGGGCGTGTGTGTGTGTGTGTAGGAGTGTGTGAATGCGTGTAATAAGCGTGTGTGTGTGTGGGTGTGTGTAGGAGTGTGTGAGTGTGTGTGATAAGTGTGTGTGTAGGAGTGTGTGAGGGTGTGTGATCAGTGTGCGTTTGTGTGTGTAGGGGTGTGTGACTGTGTGTGATAAGTGTGTGTGTGTGTGTGTGTGTGTGTGTGTGATTGTGTGTGATAATTGTGTGTGTATGTGTGTGTGTGCGTGTGTGTGATAATTGTGTGTGTAGGAGTGTGTGAGTGTGTGTGATAAGTGTGTGTGTGTGTGTAGGAGTGTGTGAACGTGTGTGATAAGTGTGCGGGTGTGTGTGTGTGCGTGTGTAGGAGTGTGTGAGTGCGTGTAATAAGTGTGTGTGTGTGTGTGTGTGTAGGAGTGTGTGAAAGGTGTGGGGGGTGTGTGTGTAGGATTGTATGAGGGTGTGTGATAAGTGTGCGGGTGTGTGTGTAGGAGTGTGTGAGCGTGTGTAAGTGTTGGTTTGTGTGTTTGTGTGTGTAGGAGTTTGTGAGCGTGTGTGATAAGTGTGTGAGTGTGTGTGATAATTATGTGTTTGTGTGTGTGTGTGCGTGTGTGTGATAAGTGTGGGTGTGTGTTTGGGTGTAGGAGTGTGTGAGTGTGTGTGACAAGTGTGGGTGTGTGTGTGTGTGTAGGTGTGTGTGAGTGTCTGTGATAAGTGTGTGTGATTCTGTAGGATTGTGTGAGCTTGTGTAAATGTCGCTGTGTGTGTGTGTGTGTGTGTGTGTAGGAGTGTGTGAGCGTGTGCGATAAGTGTGTGTGTGTAGGAGCGTGTGAGGGTGTGTGATAAGTGTGTGTGTGTGTGTGTGTGTGTGTAGGAGTGTGTGAGGGTGTGTGAAAAGTGTGGGGATGTGTGTGTAGGAGTGTGTGAGCGTGTGTGATAAGTGTGGGTGTGTTGTGTGTGTTGGAGTGTGTGAGGGTGTATGATAAGTGTGGGTGTGTGTGTGTGTGTGTAGGAGTGTGTGAGCGTGTGTGATAAGTGTGGGTGTGTGTGTGTAGGAGTGTGTGATGGTGTGTGATAAGTGTGGGTGTGTGTGTGTGTGTGTGTGTAGGAGTGTGTGAGGGTGTGTGAAAAGTGTGGGGATGTGTGTGTAGGATTGTGTGAGGGTGTGTGATCAGTGTGTGTGTGTGTGATAATTGTGTGTGATAATTGTGTGTGTATGTGTCTGTGTATGCGTGTGTGTGATAAGTGTGTGTGCAGGAGTGTGTGAGTGTGTGTGATAAGTGTGGGTGTGTGTGTGTGTAGGAATGTGTTAGTGTGTGTGATAAGTGTGTGTGTGTGTGTGTGTGTAGGATTGTGTGAACGTGTGTAAGTGTCGGTGTGTGTGTGTGTGTAGGAGTGTGTGAACGTGTGTGATAAGTGTGCGGGCGTGTGTGTGTGTGTGTAGGAGTGTGTGAGTGCATGTAATAAGTGTGTGTGTGTGTGTGTGTGTGTGTGTGTGTAGGAGTCTGTGAAAAGTGTGGGGGGTGTGTGTGTAGGATTGTGTGAGGGTGTGTGATAAGTGTGCGGGTGTGTGCGTAGGAGTGTGTGAGCGTGTGTAAGTGTTGGTGTTTGTGTGTGTGTGTAGGAGTGTGTGAGCGTGTGTGATAAGTGTGTGAGTGTGTGTGATAATTATGTGTTTGTGTGTGTGTGCGCGTGTGTGTGATAAGTGTGGGTGTGTGTGTGGGTGTAGGAGTGTGTGAGTGTGTGTGATAAGTGTGGGGGTGTGTGTGTGTGTGTAGGAGTGTGTGAGTGTGTGTGATAAGTGTGTCTGTGTGTAGGAGTGTGTGAGGGTGTGTGATAAGTGTGGGTGTGTGTGTGTGTAGGAGTGTGTGAGCGTGTGCGATAAGTGTGTGTGTGTGTGTAGGAGTGTGTGAGGGTGTGTGATAAGTGTGGGGGTGTGTGTGTGTGTGTCGGTGTAGGAGTGTGTGAGTGTGTGTGATAAGTGTGGGTGTGTGTGTGTGTGTGTGTGTGTGTGTGTAGGAGTGTGTGAGCGTGTGTGACAAGTGTGGGGGTGTGTGTGTGTGTAGGTGTGTGTGAGTGTGTGTGATAAGTGTGTGTGTTTGTGTAGGATTGTGTGAGCTTGTGTAAGTGTCGGTGTGTGTGTGTGTGTAGGAGTGTGTGAGCGTGTGTGATAAGTGTGTGTGTGTGTGTGTGTGTGTAGGAATGTGTGAGGGTGTGTGATAAGTGTGGGGTTGTGAGTGTTTGTGTGTAGGAGTGTCTGAGTATGAGAGATAATTGAGTGTGTGTGTGTAGGTGTGTGTGAGTGTGTGTGATAAGTGTGGGTGTGTGTGTGTGTGTAGGAATGTGTGATGGTGTGTGATAAGTGTGGGTGTGTGTGTGTGCGTAGGACTGTGTGAGTGTGTGTGATATGTGTGGGGGTGTGTGTGTGTGTAGGAGTGTGTGAGCATTTGTGATAAGTGTGGGGGGGTGTGTATGCGTAGGAGTGTGTGAGCGTGTGTGATAAGTGTGGGTGTGTGTGTGTGTAGGAGTGTGTGAGCTTGTGTAATAAGTGTGGGTGTGTGTGTGTGTGTGTAGGAGTGTGTGTGGGTGTGTGGGTGTGTGTGTAGGAGTTTGTGAGTGTGTGTGATAAGCGTGTGTGTTTGTGTAGGATTGTGTGAGCTTGTGTAAGTGTCGGTGTGTGTATGTGCGTGTAGGAGTGTGTGAGCGTGTGTGATAAGGTGTGTGTGTGTAAGAGTGTGTGAGGGTGTGTGATAATTGTGTGTCGGCGTGTGTGAGTGTGTGTGATAAGTATGTGTGTGTGTGTGTAGGAGTGTGTGAGCGTGTGTGATAATTGTGGGTGTGTGTGTGTGTAGGAGTGTGTGATGGTGTGTGATAAGTGTGGGGGCGTGTGTGTGTGTGTGTAGGAGTGTGTGAATGCGTGTAATAAGCGTGTGTGTGTGTGGGTGTGTGTAGGAGTGTGTGAGGATGTTTGATAAGTGTGTGTGTAGGAGTGTGTGAGGGTGTGTGATCAGTGTGCGTTTGTGTGTGTAGGAGTGTGTGAGTGTGTGTGATAAGTGTGTGTGTGTGTGTGTGTGTGTGATTGTGTGTGATAATTGTGTGTGTATGTGTGTGTGTGCGTGTGTGTGATAATTGTGTGTGTAGGAGTGTGTGAGTGTGTGTGATAAGTGTGTGTGTGTGTAGGAGTGTGTGAACGTGTGTGATAAGTGTGCGGGTGTGTGTGTGTGCGTGTGTAGGAGTGTGTGAGTGCGTGTAATAAGTGTGTGTGTGTGTGTGTGTGTAGGAGTGTGTGAAAGGTGTGGGGGGTGTGTGTGTAGGATTGTGTGAGGGTGTGTGATAAGTGTGCGGGTGTGTGTGTAGGAGTGTGTGAGCGTGTGTAAGTGTTGGTTTGTGTGTTTGTGTGTGTAGGAGTTTGTGAGCGTGTGTGATAAGTGTGTGAGTGTGTGTGATAATTATGTGTTTGTGTGTGTGTGCGTGTGTGTGATAAGTGTGAGTGTGTGTTTGGGTGTAGGAGTGTGTGAGTGTGTGTGACAAGTGTGGGTGTGTGTGTGTGTGTAGGTGTGTGTGAGTGTCTGTGATAAGTGTGTGTGATTCTGTAGGATTGTGTGAGCTTGTGTAAATGTCGCTGTGTGTGTGTGTGTGTGTGTAGGAGTGTGTGAGCGTGTGCAATAAGTGTGTGTGTGTGTAGGAGCGTGTGAGGGTGTGTGATAAGTGTGTGTGTGTGTGTGTGTGTGTGTGTGTGTGCGTAGGAGTGTGTGAGCCTGTGTGATATGTGTGTGCGTGTGTGTGTAGGAGTGTGTGAGGTTGTGTGATAAGTGTGGGTGTGCATGTGTGTGTGTAGGAGTATGTGAGGGTGTGTGATAAGTGTGTGTGTGTGTGTGTGTGTGTGTGTGTGTAGGAGTGTGTGAGCGTTTGTGATAAGTGTGGAGGGTGTCTTTGCGTAGGAGTGTGTGAGGGTGTGTGATAAGTGTGGGTGTGTGTGTGTGTGTGTAGGAGTGTGTGAGCGTTTGTGATAAGTGTGGAGGGTGTCTATGCGTAGGAGTGGGTGAGGGTGTGTGATAAGTGTGGGGGTGTGTGTGTAGGAGTGTGTGAGGGTGTGTGATAAGTGTGCTGGTGTGTGTGTGTGTGTGTGCGTAGGAGTGTATGAGCGTGTGTGATTATGTGGGTGTGTGTGTGTGTAGGAATGTGAGAGGGTGTGTGATAAGTGTGGGGTTGTGTGTGTGTGTGTGTGTGTGTGTGTGCGTAGGAGTGTATGAGCGTGTGTGATTAGTGTGGGTGTGTGTGTGTGTGTAGGAATGTGAGAGGGTGTGTGATAAGTGTGGGGTTGTGTGTGTGTGTGTGTGTGTGTGTGTGTAGGAGTGTCTGAGTATGTGAGATAATTGTGTGTGTGTGTGTGTGTGTGTGTGTGTGTGTGTGTGTGTGCGTGTGTGTGATATATGTGTGTGTAGGAGAGTGTGAGTGTGTGTAATAAGTGTGTCTGTGTGTGTGTGTAGGAGTGTGTGAGGGTGTTTGATAAGTGTGTGTGTAGGAGTGTGTGAGGGTGTGTGAAAAGTGTGGGGATGTGTGTGTAGGATTGTGTGAGGGTGTGTGATCAGTGTGCGGGTGTGTGTGTAGGTGTGTGTGATAACTATGTGTGTGTGTGTGTGTGCGTAGTTTTGTGTGAGCGTGTGTGATAAGTGTGTGTGTGTGTGATTGTGTGTGATAATTGTGTGTGTATGTGTGTGTGTGTGCGTGTGTGTGTAGGAGTTTGTGAGTGTGTGTGATAAGTGTAGGTGTGTGTGTGTATAGGAGTGTGTGAGTGTGTGTGAAAAGTGTGTGTGTGTGTGGGTGTGTGTGTGTAGGATTGTGTGAGCATGTGTAAGTGTCGGTGTGTGTGTCTGTGTGTGTAGGAGTGTGTGAACGTGTGTGATAAGTGTGCGGGCATGTGTGTGTGTGTAGGAGTGTGTGAGTGCGTGTAATAAGTGTGTGTGTGTGTGTGTGTGTGTAGGAGTGTGTGAAAAGTGTGGGTGGTGTGTGTGTAGGATTGTGTGAGGGTCTGTGAAAAGTGTGCGGGTGTGTGGGTAGGAGTGTGTGAGCATGTGTAAGTGTTAGTGTGTGTGTGTGTGTGTGTGTGTGTAGGAGTGTGTGAGCGTGTGTGATAAGTGTGTGTGTGTGAGTGTGTGTGATAATTGTTTGTGAGTGTGTGCGCGTGTGTGTGATAAGTGTGGGTGTGTGTGTGGGTGTAGGAGTGTGTGAGTGTGTGTGATAAGTGTGGGGGTGTGTGTGTGTGTAGGAGTGTGTGAGTGTGTGTGATAAGCGTGTGTGTTTGTGTAGGATTGTGTGAGCTTGTGTAAGTGTCGGTGTGTGTATGTGTGTGTAGGAGTGTGTGAGCGTGTGTGATAGTGTGTGTGTGTGTAAGAGTGTGTGTAGAAATGTGTGATAATTGTGTGTAGGAGTGTGTGAGTGTGTGTGATAAGTATGTGTGTGTGTGTGTAGCAGTGTGTGAGCGTGTGTGATAATTGTGGGTGTGTGTGTGTGTAGGAGTGTGTGATGGTGTGTGATAAGTGTGGGGGCGTGTGTGTGTGTGTAGGAGTGTGTGAGTGCGTGTAATAAGTGTGTGTGTGTGTGAGTGTGTGTAGGAGTGTGTGAGGGTGTTTGATAAGTGTGTGTGTAGGAGTGTGTGAGGGTGTGTGATCAGTGTGCGTTTGTGTGTGTAGGAGTGTGTGTGTGTGTGATAAGTGTGTGTGTGTGCGTGTGTGTGTGTAGCTTTGTGTGAGCGTGTGTGATAAGTGTGTGTGTGCGTGTGTGTGATAAGTGTGTGTGTAGGAGTGTGTGAGTGTGTGTGATAAGTGTGTATGTGTGTGTGTAGGAGTGTGTGAACGTGTGTGATAAGTATGCGGGTGTGTGTGTGTGTGTGTAGGAGTGTGTGAGTGCGTGTAATAAGTGTGTGTGTGTGTGTATGTGTGTGTGTGTGTGTGTGTGTGTGTAGGAGTGTGTGAAAAGTGTGGGGGGTGTGTGTGTAGGATTGTGTGAGGGTGTGTGATAAGTGTGCCGGTGTGTGTGTAGGAGTGTGTGAGCGTGTGTAAGTGTTGCTGTGTGTGTTGGTGTGTAGGAGTGTGTGAGCATCTGTGATAAGTGTGTGTGTGTGTAGGAGCGTGTGAGGGTGTGTGATAAGTGTGTTTGTGTGTGTGTGTGTGTGTATGTGTGTGTGTAGGAGTGTGTGAGCCAGTGTGATATGTGTGTGCAAGTGTGTGTAGGAGTGTGTGAGGGTGTGTGATAAGTGTGGGGTTGTGTGTGTGTGTGTAGGAGTGTCTGAGTATGTGAGATAATTGTGTGTGTGTGTGTGTGTGCGTGTGTGTGATATGTGTTTGTGTAGGAGAGTGTGATGGTGTTTGATAAGTGTGGGGTTGCGTGTGTGTGTGTAGGATTTTGTGAGCGTGTGTGATAAGTATGGGGGGTGTCTGTGTGTGTGGGAGTGTGTGAGTGTGTGTGATAAGTGTGGGTGTGTGTGTGTAGGAGTGTGTGAGGGTTTGTGATAAGTGTGGGAGTGTGTGTGTAGGAGTGTGTGAGGGTATGTGATAAGTGTGGGGTTTGTGTGTGTGTGTGTCGGAGTGTGTGAGTGTGTGTGATAAATGTGGGTGTGTGTTGGTGTATAGGAGTGTGTGAGCATGTGTGATATGTGTGGGGGTGTGTGTAGGAGTGTGTGAGGATGTTTGATAAGTGTGTGTGTAGGAGTGTGTGAGGGTGTGTGATCAGTGTGCGTTTGTGTGTGTAGGAGTGTGTGAGTGTGTGTGATAAGTGTGTGTGTGTGTGTGTGTGTGTGATTGTGTGTGATAATTGTGTGTGTATGTGTGTGTGTGCGTGTGTGTGATAATTGTGTGTGTAGGAGTGTGTGAGTGTGTGTGATAAGTGTGTGTGTGTGTGTAGGAGTGTGTGAACGTGTGTGATAAGTGTGCGGGTGTGTGTGTGTGCGTGTGTAGGAGTGTGTGAGTGCGTGTAATAAGTGTGTGTGTGTGTGTGTGTGTAGGAGTGTGTGAAAGGTGTGGGGGGTGTGTGTGTAGGATTGTGTGAGGGTGTGTGATAAGTGTGCGGGTGTGTGTGTAGGAGTGTGTGAGCGTGTGTAAGTGTTGGTTTGTGTGTTTGTGTGTGTAGGAGTTTGTGAGCGTGTGTGATAAGTGTGTGAGTGTGTGTGATAATTATGTGTTTGTGTGTGTGTGTGCGTGTGTGTGATAAGTGTGGGTGTGTGTTTGGGTGTAGGAGTGTGTGAGTGTGTGTGACAAGTGTGGGTGTGTGTGTGTGTGTGTAGGTGTGTGTGAGTGTCTGTGATAAGTGTGTGTGATTGTGTAGGAATGTGTGAGCTTGTGTAAATGTCGCTGTGTGTGTGTGTGTGTGTGTAGGAGTGTGTGAGCGTGTGCGATAAGTGTGTGTGTGTGTAGGAGCGTGTGAGGGTGTGTGATAAGTGTGTGTGTGTGTGTGTGTGTGTGTATGTGTGTGTGTGCGTAGGAGTGTGTGAGCCTGTGTGATATGTGTGTGCGTGTGTGTGTAGGAGTGTGTGAGGGTGTGTGATAAGTGTGGGTGTGCATGTGTGTGTGTAGGAGTATGTGAGGGTGTGTGATAAGTGTGTGTGTGTGTGTGTGTGTGTGTGTGTGTGTGTGTAGGAGTGTGTGAGCGTTTGTGATAAGTGTGGAGGGTGTCTATGCGTAGGAGTGTGTGAGGGTGTGTGATAAGTGTGGGTGTGTGTGTGTGTGTGTAGGAGTGTGTGAGCGTTTGTGATAAGTGTGGAGGGTGTCTATGCGTAGGAGTGGGTGAGGGTGTGTGATAAGTGTGGGGGTGTGTGTGTAGGAGTGTGTGAGGGTGTGTGATAAGTGTGCTGGTGTGTGTGTGTGTGTGTGTGTGCGTAGGAGTGTATGAGCGTGTGTGATTAGTGTGGGTGTGTGTGTGTGTAGGAATGTGAGAGGGTGTGTGATAAGTGTGGGGTTGTGTGTGTGTGTGTGTGTGTGTGTGTGTGTGTGTGCGTAGGAGTGTATGAGCGTGTGTGATTAGTGTGGGTGTGTGTGTGTGTGTAGGAATGTGAGAGGGTGTGTGATAAGTGTGGGGTTGTGTGTGTGTGTGTGTGTAGGAGTGTCTGAGTATGTGAGATAATTGTGTGTGTGTGTGTGTGTGTGTGTGTGTGTGTGCGCGCGTGTGTGTGATATATGTGTGTGTAGGAGAGTGTGAGTGTGTGTAATAAGTGTGTCTGTGTGTGTGTGTAGGAGTGTGTGAGGGTGTTTGATAAGTGTGTGTGTAGGAGTGTGTGAGGGTGTGTGAAAAGTGTGGGGATGTGTGTGTAGGATTGTGTGAGGGTGTGTGATCAGTGTGCGGGTGTGTGTGTAGGTGTGTGTGAGTGTGTGTGATAACTATGTGTGTGTGTGTGTGTGTGTAGTTTTGTGTGAGCGTGTGTGATAAGTGTGTGTGTGTGTGATTGTGTGTGATAATTGTGTGTGTATGTGTGTGTGTGTGCATGTGTGTGTAGGAGTTTGTGAGTGTGTGTGATAAGTGTAGGTGTGTGTGTGTGTGTATAGGAGTGTGTGAGTGTGTGTGAAAAGTGTGTGTGTGTGTGGGTGTGTGTGTGTAGGATTGTGTGAGCGTGTGTAAGTGTCGGTGTGTGTGTCTGTGTGTGTAGGAGTGTGTGAACGTGTGTGATAAGTGTGCGGGCATGTGTGTGTGTGTAGGAGTGTGTGAGTGCGTGTAATAAGTGTGTGTGTGTGTGTGTGTGTGTGTGTAGGAGTGTGTGAAAAGTGTGGGGGGTGTGTGTGTAGGATTGTGTGAGGGTGTGTGAAAAGTGTGCGGGTGTGTGGGTAGGAGTGTGTGAGCATGTGTAAGTGTTGGTGTGTGTGTGTGTGTGTGTGTAGGAGTGTGTGAGCGTGTGTGATAAGTGTGTGTGTGTGAGTATGTGTGATAATTGTTTGTGAGTGTGTGCGCGTGTGTGTGATAAGTGTGGGTGTGTGTGTGGGTGTAGGAGTGTGTGAGTGTGTGTGATAAGTGTGGGTGTGTGTGTGTGTGTAGGAGTGTGTGAGTGTGTGTGATAAGCGTGTGTGTTTGTGTAGGATTGTGTGAGCTTGTGTAAGTGTCGGTGTGTGTATGTGTGTGTAGGAGTGTGTGAGCGTGTGTGATAGTGTGTGTGTGTGTAAGAGTGTGTGTAGAAATGTGTGATAATTGTGTGTAGGAGTGTGTGAGTGTGTGTGATAAGTATGTGTGTGTGTGTGTAGGAGTGTGTGAGCGTGTGTGATAATTGTGGGTGTGTGTGTGTGTAGGAGTGTGTGATGGTGTGTGATAAGTGTGGGGGCGTGTGTGTGTGTGTGTAGGAGTGTGTGAGTGCGTGTAATAAGTGTGTGTGTGTGTGAGTGTGTGTAGGAGTGTGTGAGGGTGTTTGATAAGTGTGTGTGTAGGAGTGTGTGAGGGTGTGTGATCAGTGTGCGTTTGTGTGTGTAGGAGTGTGTGTGTGTTTGATAAGTGTGTGTGTGTGCGTGTGTGTGTGTAGCTTTGTGTGAGCGTGTGTGATAAGTGTGTGTGTGTGTGTGTGATTGTGTGTGATAATTGTGTGTGTATGTGTGTGTTTGTGCGTGTGTGTGATAAGTGTGTGTGTAGGAGTGTGTGAGTGTGTGTGATAAGTGTGTGTGTGTGTGTGTAGGAGTGTGTGAACGTGTGTGATAAGTATGCGGGTGTGTGTGTGTGTGTAGGAGTGTGTGAGTGCGTGTAATAAGTGTGTGTGTGTGTGTGTGTGTGTGTGTGTGTGTGTAGGAGTGTGTGAAAAGTGTGGGGGGTGTGTGTGTAGGATTGTGTGAGGGTGTGTGATAAGTGTGCGGGTGTGTGTGTAGGAGTGTGTGAGCGTGTGTAAGTGTTGCTGTGTGTGTTGGTGTGTAGGAGTGTGTGAGCATCTGTGATAAGTGTGTGTGTGTGTAGGAGCGTGTGAGGGTGTGTGATAAGTGTGTTTGTGTGTGTGTGTGTGTGTATGTGTGTGTGTAGGAGTGTGTGAGCCTGTGTGATATGTGTGTGCATGTGTGTGTAGGAGTGTGTGAGGGTGTGTGATAAGTGTGGGGTTGTGTGTGTGTGTGTAGGAGTGTGTGAGTATGTGAGATAATTGTGTGTGTGTGTGTGTGTGTGTGTGTGTGTGTGCGTGTGTGTGATATGTGTGTGTGTAGGAGAGTGTGAGTGTGTGTAATAAGTGTGTGTGTGTGTGTAGGAGTGTGTGAGGGTGTTTGATAAGTGTGGGTGTAGGAGTGTATGAGGGTGTGTGAAAAGTGTGGGGATGTGTGTGTAGGATTGTGTGAGGGTGTGTGATCAGTGTGCGGGTGTGTGTGTAGGAGTGTGTGAGTGTGTGTGATAAGTGTGTGTGTGTGTGTAGGAGTGTGTGAACGTGTGTGATAAGTGTGCAGGTGTGTGTGTGTGCGTGTGTAGGAGTGTGTGAGTGCGTGTAATAAGTGTGTGTGTGTGTGTGTGTGTAGGAGTGTGTGAAAGGTGTGGGGGGTGTGTGTGTAGGATTGTGTGAGGGTGTGTGATAAGTGTGCGGGTGTGTGTGTAGGAGTGTGTGAGCGTGTGTAAGTGTTGGTTTGTGTGTTTGTGTGTGTCGGAGTTTGTGAGCGTGTGTGATAAGTGTGTGAGTGTGTGTGATAATTATGTGTTTGTGTGTGTGTGTGCGTGTGTGTGATAAGTGTGGGTGTGTGTTTGGGTGTAGGAGTGTGTGAGTGTGTGTGACAAGTGTGGGTGTGTGTGTGTGTGTAGGTGTGTGTGAGTGTCTGTGATAAGTGTGTGTGATTCTGTAGGATTGTATGAGCTTGTGTAAATGTCGCTGTGTGTGTGTGTGTGTGTGTGTAGGAGTGTGTGAGCGTGTGCGATAAGTGTGTGTGTGTGTAGGAGCGTGTGAGGGTGTGTGATAAGTGTGTGTGTGTGTGTGTGTCTGTGTGTGTGTGTGTAGGAGTGTGTGAGGGTGTTTGATAAGTGTGTGTGTAGGAGTGTGTGAGGGTGTGTGAAAAGTGTGGGGATGTGTGTGTAGGATTGTGTGAGGGTGTGTGATCAGTGTGCGGGTGTGTGTGTAGGTGTGTGTGATAACTATGTGTGTGTGTGTGTGTGCGTAGTTTTGTGTGAGCGTGTGTGATAAGTGTGTGTGTGTGTGATTGTGTGTGATAATTGTGTGTGTATGTGTGTGTGTGTGCGTGTGTGTGTAGGAGTTTGTGAGTGTGTGTGATAAGTGTAGGTGTGTGTGTGTATAGGAGTGTGTGAGTGTGTGTGAAAAGTGTGTGTGTGTGTGGGTGTGTGTGTGTAGGATTGTGTGAGCGTGTGTAAGTGTCGGTGTGTGTGTCTGTGTGTGTAGGAGTGTGTGAACGTGTGTGATAAGTGTGCGGGCATGTGTGTGTGTGTAGGAGTGTGTGAGTGCGTGTAATAAGTGTGTGTGTGTGTGTGTGTGTGTAGGAGTGTGTGAAAAGTGTGGGGGGTGTGTGTGTAGGATTGTGTGAGGGTGTGTGATAAGTGTGTGTGTGTGTGTGTGTGTGTGTGTGTAGGAGTGTGTGAGCGTGTGTGATAAGTGTGTGTGTGTGAGTGTGTGTGATAATTGTTTGTGAGTGTGTGCGCGTGTGTGTGATAAGTGTGGGTGTGTGTGTGGGTGTAGGAGTGTGTGAGTGTGTGTGATAAGTGTGGGGGTGTGTGTGTGTGTAGGAGTGTGTGAGTGTGTGTGATAAGCGTGTGTGTTTGTGTAGGATTGTGTGAGCTTGTGTAAGTGTCGGTGTGTGTATGTGTGTGTAGGAGTGTGTGAGCGTGTGTGATAGTGTGTGTGTGTGTAAGAGTGTGTGTAGAAATGTGTGATAATTGTGTGTAGGAGTGTGTGAGTGTGTGTGATAAGTATGTGTGTGTGTGTGTAGCAGTGTGTGAGCGTGTGTGATAATTGTGGGTGTGTGTGTGTGTAGGAGTGTGTGATGGTGTGTGATAAGTGTGGGGGCGTGTGTGTGTGTGTGTAGGAGTGTGTGAGTGCGTGTAATAAGTGTGTGTGTGTGTGAGTGTGTGTAGGAGTGTGTGAGGGTGTTTGATAAGTGTGTGTGTAGGAGTGTGTGAGGGTGTGTGATCAGTGTGCGTTTGTGTGTGTAGGAGTGTGTGTGTGTGTGATAAGTGTGTGTGTGTGCGTGTGTGTGTGTAGCTTTGTGTGAGCGTGTGTGATAAGTGTGTGTGTGCGTGTGTGTGATAAGTGTGTGTGTAGGAGTGTGTGAGTGTGTGTGATAAGTGTGTATGTGTGTGTGTAGGAGTGTGTGAACGTGTGTGATAAGTATGCGGGTGTGTGTGTGTGTGTGTAGGAGTGTGTGAGTGCGTGTAATAAGTGTGTGTGTGTGTGTATGTGTGTGTGTGTGTGTGTGTGTGTGTAGGAGTGTGTGAAAAGTGTGGGGGGTGTGTGTGTAGGATTGTGTGAGGGTGTGTGATAAGTGTGCGGGTGTGTGTGTAGGAGTGTGTGAGCGTGTGTAAGTGTTGCTGTGTGTGTTGGTGTGTAGGAGTGTGTGAGCATCTGTGATAAGTGTGTGTGTGTGTAGGAGCGTGTGAGGGTGTGTGATAAGTGTGTTTGTGTGTGTGTGTGTGTGTATGTGTGTGTGTAGGAGTGTGTGAGCCAGTGTGATATGTGTGTGCATGTGTGTGTAGGAGTGTGTGAGGGTGTGTGATAAGTGTGGGGTTGTGTGTGTGTGTGTAGGAGTGTCTGAGTATGTGAGATAATTGTGTGTGTGTGTGTGTGTGTGTGTGTGTGTGTGTGCGTGTGTGTGATATGTGTGTGTGTAGGAGAGTGTGAGTGTGTGTAATAAGTGTGTGTGTGTGTGTGTAGGAGTGTGTGAGGGTGTTTGATAAGAGTGAGTGTAGGAGTGTATGAGGGTGTGTGAAAAGTGTGGGGATGTGTGTGTAGGATTGTGTGAGGGTGTGTGATCAGTGTGTGGGTGTGTGTGTAGGACTGTGTGAGTGTGTGTGATATGTGTGGGTGTGTGTGTGTGTGTGTAGGGGTGTGTGAGGGTGTGTGATAAGTGTGGGTGTGTGTGTGTGTGTGTGTGTGTAGGAGTGTGTGAGGGTGTATGATAAGTGTGGGTGTGTGTGTGTAGGAGTGTGTGAGTGTGTGTGATAAGTGTGGGTTTGTGTGTGTGTGTGTAGGATTTTGTGAGCGTGTGTGATAAGTATGGGGGGTGTGTGTGTGTGGGAGTGTGTGAGTGTGTGTGATAAGTGTGGGTGTGTTGTGTGTGTGTGTAGGAGTGTGTGAGTGTGTGTGATATGTGTGGGGGTGTGTGTGTGTAGGAGTGTGTGAGGGTGTGTGAAAAATGTGGGGATGTGTGTGTAGGATTGTGTGAGGGTGTGTGATCAGTGTGTGGGTGTGTGTGTAGGAGTGTGTGAGTGTGTGTGATAACTGTGTGTGTGTGTGTGTGTGTAGTTTTGTGTGAGCGTGTGTGATAAGTGTGTGTGTGTGTGATTGTGTGTGATAATTCTGTGTGTATGTGTGTGTGTGCGTGTGTGTGAAAAGTGGGTGTGCAGGAGTGTGTGATTGTGTGTGATAAGTGTGGGTGTGTGTGTGTGTGTAAAGGAGTGTGTGAGTGTGTGTGATAAGTGTGTGTGTGTGTAGGATTGTGTGAGCAGGTGTAAGTGTCGGTGTGTGTGTGTGTGTGTAGGAGTGTGTGAACGTGTGTGATAAGTGTGCGGGTGTGTGTGTGTGTATATGAGTGTGTGAGTGCGTGTAATAAGTGTTTGTGTGTGTGTGTGTGTGTAGGAGTGTGTGGAAAGTGTGGGGGGTGTGTGTGTAGGATTGTGTGAGGGTGTGTGATAAGTGTGCGGGTGTGTGTGTAGGAGTGTGTGAGCGTATGTAAGTGTTGGTGTGTGTGTGTGTGTGTAGGAGTGTGTGATGGTGTGTGATAAGTGTGGGTGTGTGTGTGTGTGTAGGAATGTGTGATGGTGTGTGATAAGTGTGGGTGTGTGTGTGTGTGTAGGACTGTGTGAGTGTGTGTGATATGTGTGGGGGTGTGTGTGTGTAGGAGTGTGTGAGCATTTGTGATAAGTGTGGGGGGGTGTGTATGCGTAGGAGTGTGTGAGCGTGTGTGATAAGTGTGGGTGTGTGTGTGTGTAGGAGTGTGTGAGCTTGTGTGATAAGTGTGGGTGTGTGTGTGTGTGTGTAGGAGTGTGTGTGGGTGTGTGTGTGTGTGTAGGAGTTTGTGAGTGTGTGTGATAAGTGTGTGTGTGTGTGATAAGTGTGTGTGTGTGTGTGTAGGAGCGTGTGAGCGTGTGTGATTAGTGTGGGTGTGTGTGTGTGTAGGAGTGTGTGAGTATGTGTAATAAGTGTGTGTGTGTGTGTGTAGGAGTGTGTGAGGGTTTTTGATAACTGTGGGTATGTGTGTGTGTGTGTAGGAGTTTGTGAGTGTGTGTGATAAGTGTGTGTGTGTGCGTGTGTGCGTAGGATTGTGTGAGTGTGTGAGGGTGTGTGATAAGTGTGGGTGTGTGTGTGTGTAGGAGTGTGTGAGTGTGTGTAATAAGTGTGTGTGTGTGTGTAGGAGTGTGTGAGTGTGTGTGATAAGTGTGTGTGTGTGTAGGAGTGTGTGAGGGTGTGTGATAAGTGTGGGGGTGTGTGTGTGTAGGAGTGTGTGAGCGTGTGCGATAAGTGTGTGTGTGTGTAGGAGTGTGTGAGTGTGTGTGATAAGTGTGGGGGTGTGTGTGTGTAGGGGTGTGTGAGCCTGTGTGATGTGTGTGTGTGTGTGTGTGTAGGAGTGTGTGAGGGTGTGTGATAAGTGTGGGTGTGTGTGTCGGTGTAGGAATGTGTGAGGGTGTATGATCAGTGTGGGTGTGTGTGTGTAGGAGTGTGTGAGTGTGTGTGATAAGTGTGGGTTTGTGTGTGTGTGTGTAGGATTTTGTGAGCGTGTGTGATAAGTATGGGGGGTGTGTGTGTGTGGGAGTGTGTGAGTGTGTGTGATAAGTGTGGGTGTGTGTGTGTGTAGGAGTGTGTGAGCGTGTATGATAAGTGTGGGTGTGTGTGTGTAGGAGTGTGTGATGGTGTGTGATAAGTGTGGGGGTGTGTGTGTGTGTGTAGGAGTGTGTGAGTGTGTGTGATATGTGTGGGGGTGTGTGTGTGTAGGAGTGTGTGAGGGTGTGTGAAAAATGTGGGGATGTGTGTGTAGGATTGTGTGAGGGTGTGTGATCAGTGTGCGGGTGTGTGTGTAGGAGTGTGTGAGTGTGTGTGATAACTGTGTGTGTGTGTGTGTGTGTGTGTAGTTTTGTGTGAGTGTGTGTGATAAGTGTGTGTGTGTGATAATTCTGTGTGTATGTGTGTGTGTGCGTGTGTGTGAAAAGTGGGTGTGCAGGAGTGTGTGATTGTGTGTGATAAGTGTGGGTGTGTGTGTGTGTGTAAAGGAGTGTGTGAGTGTGTGTGATAAGTGTGTGTGTGTGTGTAGGATTGTGTGAGCAGGTGTAAGTGTCGGTGTGTGTGTGTGTGTGTAGGAGTGTGTGAACGTGTGTGATAAGTGTGTGGGCGTGTGTGTGTGTATATGAGTGTGTGAGTGCGTGTAATAAGTGTGTGTGTGTGTGTGTGTGTGTGTGTGTGTGTAGGAGTGTGTGAAAAGTGTGGGGGGTGTGTGTGTAGGATTGTGTGAGGGTGTGTGATAAGTGTGCGGGTGTGTGTGTAGGAGTCTGTGAGCGTATGTAAGTGTTGGTGTGTGTGTGTGTGTGTAGGAGTGTGTGAGCGTGTGTGATAAGTGTGGGTGTGTTGTGTGTGTAGGAGTGTGTGAGGGTGTATGATAAGTGTGGGTGTGTGTGTGTAGGAGTGTGTGAGTGTGTGTGATAAGTGTGGGTTTGTGTGTGTGTGTGTAGGATTTTGTGAGCGTGTGTGATAAGTATGGGGGGTGTGTGTGTGTGGGAGTGTGTGAGTGTGTGTGATAAGTGTGGGTGTGTTGTGTGTGTGTGTAGGAGTGTGTGAGTGTGTGTGATATGTGTGGGGGTGTGTGTGTGTAGGAGTGTGTGAGGGTGTGTGAAAAATGTGGGGATGTGTGTGTAGGATTGTGTGAGGGTGTGTGATCAGTGTGTGGGTGTGTGTGTAGGAGTGTGTGAGTGTGTGTGATAACTGTGTGTGTGTGTGTGTGTGTAGTTTTGTGTGAGCGTGTGTGATAAGTGTGTGTGTGTGTGATTGTGTGTGATAATTCTGTGTGTATGTGTGTGTGTGCGTGTGTGTGAAAAGTGGGTGTGCAGGAGTGTGTGATTGTGTGTGATAAGTGTGGGTGTGTGTGTGTGTGTAAAGGAGTGTGTGAGTGTGTGTGATAAGTGTGTGTGTGTGTAGGATTGTGTGAGCAGGTGTAAGTGTCGGTGTGTGTGTGTGTGTGTGTAGGAGTGTGTGAACGTGTGTGATAAGTGTGCGGGTGTGTGTGTGTGTATATGAGTGTGTGAGTGCGTGTAATAAGTGTTTGTGTGTGTGTGTGTGTGTAGGAGTGTGTGGAAAGTGTGGGGGGTGTGTGTGTAGGATTGTGTGAGGGTGTGTGATAAGTGTGCGGGTGTGTGTGTAGGAGTGTGTGAGCGTATGTAAGTGTTGGTGTGTGTGTGTGTGTGTAGGAGTGTGTGATGGTGTGTGATAAGTGTGGGTGTGTGTGTGTGTGTAGGAATGTGTGATGGTGTGTGATAAGTGTGGGTGTGTGTGTGTGTGTAGGACTGTGTGAGTGTGTGTGATATGTGTGGGGGTGTGTGTGTGTAGGAGTGTGTGAGCATTTGTGATAAGTGTGGGGGGGTGTGTATGCGTAGGAGTGTGTGAGCGTGTGTGATAAGTGTGGGTGTGTGTGTGTGTAGGAGTGTGTGAGCTTGTGTGATAAGTGTGGGTGTGTGTGTGTGTGTGTAGGAGTGTGTGTGGGTGTGTGTGTGTGTGTAGGAGTTTGTGAGTGTGTGTGATAAGTGTGTGTGTGTGTGATAAGTGTGTGTGTGTGTGTGTAGGAGCGTGTGAGCGTGTGTGATTAGTGTGGGTGTGTGTGTGTGTAGGAGTGTGTGAGTATGTGTAATAAGTGTGTGTGTGTGTGTGTAGGAGTGTGTGAGGGTTTTTGATAACTGTGGGTATGTGTGTGTGTGTGTAGGAGTTTGTGAGTGTGTGTGATAAGTGTGTGTGTGTGCGTGTGTGCGTAGGATTGTGTGAGTGTGTGAGGGTGTGTGATAAGTGTGGGTGTGTGTGTGTGTAGGAGTGTGTGAGTGTGTGTAATAAGTGTGTGTGTGTGTGTAGGAGTGTGTGAGTGTGTGTGATAAGTGTGTGTGTGTGTAGGAGTGTGTGAGGGTGTGTGATAAGTGTGGGGGTGTGTGTGTGTAGGAGTGTGTGAGCGTGTGCGATAAGTGTGTGTGTGTGTAGGAGTGTGTGAGTGTGTGTGATAAGTGTGGGGGTGTGTGTGTGTAGGGGTGTGTGAGCCTGTGTGATGTGTGTGTGTGTGTGTGTGTAGGAGTGTGTGAGGGTGTGTGATAAGTGTGGGTGTGTGTGTCGGTGTAGGAATGTGTGAGGGTGTATGATCAGTGTGGGTGTGTGTGTGTAGGAGTGTGTGAGTGTGTGTGATAAGTGTGGGTTTGTGTGTGTGTGTGTAGGATTTTGTGAGCGTGTGTGATAAGTATGGGGGGTGTGTGTGTGTGGGAGTGTGAGTGTGTGTGATAAGTGTGGGTGTGTGTGTGTGTAGGAGTGTGTGAGCGTGTATGATAAGTGTGGGTGTGTGTGTGTAGGAGTGTGTGATGGTGTGTGATAAGTGTGGGGGTGTGTGTGTGTGTGTAGGAGTGTGTGAGTGTGTGTGATATGTGTGGGGGTGTGTGTGTGTAGGAGTGTGTGAGGGTGTGTGAAAAATGTGGGGATGTGTGTGTAGGATTGTGTGAGGGTGTGTGATCAGTGTGCGGGTGTGTGTGTAGGAGTGTGTGAGTGTGTGTGATAACTGTGTGTGTGTGTGTGTGTGTGTGTAGTTTTGTGTGAGTGTGTGTGATAAGTGTGTGTGTGTGATAATTCTGTGTGTATGTGTGTGTGTGCGTGTGTGTGAAAAGTGGGTGTGCAGGAGTGTGTGATTGTGTGTGATAAGTGTGGGTGTGTGTGTGTGTGTAAAGGAGTGTGTGAGTGTGTGTGATAAGTGTGTGTGTGTGTGTAGGATTGTGTGAGCAGGTGTAAGTGTCGGTGTGTGTGTGTGTGTGTAGGAGTGTGTGAACGTGTGTGATAAGTGTGTGGGCGTGTGTGTGTGTATATGAGTGTGTGAGTGCGTGTAATAAGTGTGTGTGTGTGTGTGTGTGTGTGTGTGTGTGTGTGTGTAGGAGTGTGTGAAAAGTGTGGGGGGTGTGTGTGTAGGATTGTGTGAGGGTGTGTGATAAGTGTGCGGGTGTGTGTGTAGGAGTCTGTGAGCGTATGTAAGTGTTGGTGTGTGTGTGTGTGTGTAGGAGTGTGTGAGCGTGTGTGATAAGTGTGGGTGTGTTGTGTGTGTAGGAGTGTGTGAGGGTGTATGATAAGTGTGGGTGTGTGTGTGTAGGAGTGTGTGAGTGTGTGTGATAAGTGTGGGTTTGTGTGTGTGTGTGTAGGATTTTGTGAGCGTGTGTGATAAGTATGGGGGGTGTGTGTGTGTGGGAGTGTGTGAGTGTGTGTGATAAGTGTGGGTGTGTTGTGTGTGTGTGTAGGAGTGTGTGAGTGTGTGTGATATGTGTGGGGGTGTGTGTGTGTAGGAGTGTGTGAGGGTGTGTGAAAAATGTGGGGATGTGTGTGTAGGATTGTGTGAGGGTGTGTGATCAGTGTGTGGGTGTGTGTGTAGGAGTGTGTGAGTGTGTGTGATAACTGTGTGTGTGTGTGTGTGTGTGTAGTTTTGTGTGAGCGTGTGTGATAAGTGTGTGTGTGTGTGTGTAGGAGTGTGTGAGGGTGTTTGATAAGAGTGAGTGTAGGAGTGTATGAGGGTGTGTGAAAAGTGTGGGGATGTGTGTGTAGGATTGTGTGAGGGTGTGTGATCAGTGTGCGGGTGTGTGTGTAGGAGTGTGTGAGTGTGTGTGATAACTGTGTGTGTGTATGTGTGTGTGTAGTTTTGTGTGAGCGTGTGTGATAAGTGTGTGTGTGTGTGATTGTGTGTGATAATTCTGTGTGTATGTGTGTGTGTGCGTGTGTGTGAAAAGTGGGTGTGCAGGAGTGTGTGATTGTGTGTGATAAGTGTGGGTGTGTGTGTGTGTGTAAAGGAGTGTGTGAGTGTGTGTGATAAGTGTGTGTGTGTGTAGGATTGTGTGAGCAGGTGTAAGTGTCGGTGTGTGTGTGTGTGTGTAGGAGTGTGTGAACGTGTGTGATAAGTGTGCGGGTGTGTGTGTGTGTATATGAGTGTGTGAGTGCGTGTAATAAGTGTTTGTGTGTGTGTGTGTGTGTAGGAGTGTGTGGAAAGTGTGGGGGGTGTGTGTGTAGGATTGTGTGAGGGTGTGTGATAAGTGTGCGGGTGTGTGTGTAGGAGTGTGTGAGCGTATGTAAGTGTTGGTGTGTGTGTGTGTGTGTAGGAGTGTGTGATGGTGTGTGATAAGTGTGGGTGTGTGTGTGTGTGTAGGAATGTGTGATGGTGTGTGATAAGTGTGGGTGTGTGTGTGTGTGTAGGACTGTGTGAGTGTGTGTGATATGTGTGGGGGTGTGTGTGTGTAGGAGTGTGTGAGCATTTGTGATAAGTGTGGGGGGGTGTGTATGCGTAGGAGTGTGTGAGCGTGTGTGATAAGTGTGGGTGTGTGTGTGTGTAGGAGTGTGTGAGCTTGTGTGATAAGTGTGGGTGTGTGTGTGTGTGTGTAGGAGTGTGTGTGGGTGTGTGTGTGTGTGTAGGAGTTTGTGAGTGTGTGTGATAAGTGTGTGTGTGTGTGATAAGTGTGTGTGTGTGTGTGTAGGAGCGTGTGAGCGTGTGTGATAAGTGTGGGTGTGTGTGTGTAGGAGTGTGTGAGTATGTGTAATAAGTGTGTGTGTGTGTGTGTAGGAGTGTGTGAGCTTGTGTGATAAGTGTGGGTGTGTGTGTGTGTGTGTAGGAGTGTGTGTGGGTGTGTGTGTGTGTGTAGGAGTTTGTGAGTGTGTGTGATAAGTGTGTGTGTGTGTGATAAGTGTGTGTGTGTGTGTGTAGGAGCGTGTGAGCGTGTGTGATTAGTGTGGGTGTGTGTGTGTAGGAGTGTGTGAGTATGTGTAATAAGTGTGTGTGTGTGTGTGTAGGAGTGTGTGAGGGTTTTTGATAACTGTGGGTATGTGTGTGTGTGTGTAGGAGTTTGTGAGTGTGTGTGATAAGTGTGTGTGTGTGCGTGTGTGCGTAGGATTGTGTGAGTGTGTGAGGGTGTGTGATAAGTGTGGGTGTGTGTGTGTGTAGGAGTGTGTGAGTGTGTGTAATAAGTGTGTGTGTGTGTGTAGGAGTGTGTGAGTGTGTGTGATAAGTGTGTGTGTGTGTAGGAGTGTGTGAGGGTGTGTGATAAGTGTGGGGGTGTGTGTGTGTAGGAGTGTGTGAGCGTGTGCGATAAGTGTGTGTGTGTGTAGGAGTGTGTGAGTGTGTGTGATAAGTGTGGGGGTGTGTGTGTGTAGGGGTGTGTGAGCCTGTGTGATGTGTGTGTGTGTGTGTGTGTGTAGGAGTGTGTGAGGGTGTGTGATAAGTGTGGGTGTGTGTGTCGGTGTAGGAATGTGTGAGGGTGTATGATCAGTGTGGGTGTGTGTGTGTAGGAGTGTGTGAGTGTGTGTGATAAGTGTGGGTTTGTGTGTGTGTGTGTAGGATTTTGTGAGCGTGTGTGATAAGTATGGGGGGTGTGTGTGTGTGGGAGTGTGTGAGTGTGTGTGATAAGTGTGGGTGTGTTGTGTGTGTAGGAGTGTGTGAGCGTGTATGATAAGTGTGGGTGTGTGTGTGTAGGAGTGTGTGATGGTGTGTGATAAGTGTGGGGGTGTGTGTGTGTGTGTAGGAGTGTGTGAGTGTGTGTGATATGTGTGGGGGTGTGTGTGTGTAGGAGTGTGTGAGGGTGTGTGAAAAATGTGGGGATGTGTGTGTAGGATTGTGTGAGGGTGTGTGATCAGTGTGCGGGTGTGTGTGTAGGAGTGTGTGAGTGTGTGTGATAACTGTGTGTGTGTGTGTGTGTGTGTGTAGTTTTGTGTGAGTGTGTGTGATAAGTGTGTGTGTGTGATAATTCTGTGTGTATGTGTGTGTGTGCGTGTGTGTGAAAAGTGGGTGTGCAGGAGTGTGTGATTGTGTGTGATAAGTGTGGGTGTGTGTGTGTGTGTAAAGGAGTGTGTGAGTGTGTGTGATAAGTGTGTGTGTGTGTGTAGGATTGTGTGAGCAGGTGTAAGTGTCGGTGTGTGTGTGTGTGTGTAGGAGTGTGTGAACGTGTGTGATAAGTGTGCGGGCGTGTGTGTGTGTATATGAGTGTGTGAGTGCGTGTAATAAGTGTGTGTGTGTGTGTGTGTGTGTGTGTGTGTGTAGGAGTGTGTGAAAAGTGTGGGGGGTGTGTGTGTAGGATTGTGTGAGGGTGTGTGATAAGTGTGCGGGTGTGTGTGTAGGAGTCTGTGAGCGTATGTAAGTGTTGGTGTGTGTGTGTGTGTGTAGGAGTGTGTGAGCGTGTGTGATAAGTGTGGGTGTGTTGTGTGTGTAGGAGTGTGTGAGGGTGTATGATAAGTGTGGGTGTGTGTGTGTAGGAGTGTGTGAGTGTGTGTGATAAGTGTGGGTTTGTGTGTGTGTGTGTAGGATTTTGTGAGCGTGTGTGATAAGTATGGGGGGTGTGTGTGTGTGGGAGTGTGTGAGTGTGTGTGATAAGTGTGGGTGTGTTGTGTGTGTGTGTAGGAGTGTGTGAGTGTGTGTGATATGTGTGGGGGTGTGTGTGTGTAGGAGTGTGTGAGGGTGTGTGAAAAATGTGGGGATGTGTGTGTAGGATTGTGTGAGGGTGTGTGATCAGTGTGTGGGTGTGTGTGTAGGAGTGTGTGAGTGTGTGTGATAACTGTGTGTGTGTGTGTGTGTGTGTGTAGTTTTGTGTGAGCGTGTGTGATAAGTGTGTGTGTGTGTGATTGTGTGTGATAATTCTGTGTGTATGTGTGTGTGTGTGTGTGATAAGTGTGTGTGTAGGAGTGTGAGTGGGTGTGATAAGTGTGGGTGTGTGTGTGTGTATAGGAGTGTGTGAGTGTGTATGATAAGTGTGTGTGTGTGTGTGTGTGTGTGTGTGTAGGATTGTGTGAGCGTGTGTAAGTGTCGGTGTGTGTGTGTGTGTGTGTGTGTGTAGGAGTGTGTGAACGTGTGTGATAAGTGTGCGGGTGTGTGTTTGTGTGTAGGAGTGTGTGAGTGCGTGTAATAAGTGTGTGTGTGTGTGTGTAGGAGTGTGTGAAAAGTGTGGGGTGTGTGAGTAGGATTGTGTGCGGGTGTGTGATAAGTGTGGGTGTGTGTGTGTAGGAGTGTGTGAGCGTGTGTAAGTGTTGGTGTGGGTGTGTGTGTGTGTGTAGGAGTGTGTGAGCGTGTGTGATAAGTGTGGGTGTGTTGTGTGTGTAGGAGTGTGTGAGGGTGTATGATAAGTGTGGGTGTGTGTGTGTGTGTGTGTGTAGGAGTGTGTGAGCGTGTGTGATAAGTGTGGGTGTGTGTGTGTAGGAGTGTGTGATGGTGTGTGATAAGTGTGGGTGTGTGTGTGTGTGTGTGTAGGAGTGTGTGAGTGTGTGTGATATGTGTGGGGGTGTGTGTGTGTAGGAGTGTGTGAGGGTGTGTGAAAAGTGTAGGGATGTGTGTGTAGGATTGTGTGAGGGTGTGTGATCAGTGTGTGTGTGTGTGATAATTGTGTGTGATAATTGTGTGTGTATGTGTGTGTGTGTGCGTGTGTGTGATAAGTGTGTGTGCAGGAGTGTGTGAGTGTGTGTGATAAGTGTGGGTGTGTGTGTGTGTAGGAATGTGTGAGTGTGTGTGATAAGTGTGTGTGTGTGTGTGTATAGGATTGTGTGAACGTGTGTAAGTGTCGGTGTGTGTGTGTGTGTAGGAGTGTGTGAACGTGTGTGATAAGTGTGCGGGCGTGTGTGTGTGTGTGTAGGAGTGTGTGAGTGCGTGTAATAAGTGTGTGTGTGTGTGTGTGTGTGTGTAGGAGTCTGTGAAAAGTGTGGGGGGTGTGTGTGTAGGATTGTGTGAGGGTGTGTGATAAGTGTGCTGGTGTGTGCGTAGGAGTGTGTGAGCGTGTGTAAGTGTTGGTGTTTGTGTGTGTGTGTAGGAGTGTGTGAGCGTGTGTGATAAGTGTGTGAGTGTGTGTGATAATTATGTGTTTGTGTGTGTGTGTGCGCGTGTGTGTGATAAGTGTGGGTGTGTGTGTGGGTGTAGGAGTGTGTGAGTGTGTGTGATAAGTGTGGGTGTGTGTGTGTGTGTGTGTAGGAGTGTGTGAGTGTGTGTGATAAGTGTGTCTGTGTGTAGGAGTGTGTGAGGGTGTGTGATAAGTGTGGGGGTGTGTGTGTGTAGGAGTGTGTGAGCGTGTGCGATAAGTGTGTGTGTGTGTAGGAGTGTGTGAGGGTGTGTGATAAGTGTGGGGGTGTGTGTGTGTGTCGGTGTAGGAGTGTGTGAGTGTGTGTGATAAGTGTGGGTGTGTGTGTGTGTGTGTGTGTAGGAGTGTGTGAGCGTGTGTGACAAGTGTGGTGGTGTCTGTGTGTAGGTGTGTGTGAGTGTGTGTGATAAGTGTGTGTGTTTGTGTAGGATTGTGTGAGCTTCTGTAAGTGTCGGTGTGTGTGTGTGTGTAGGAGTGTGTGAGCGTGTGTGATAAGTGTGTGTGTGTGTGTGTGTGTGTGTGTGTAGGAATGTGTGAGGGTGTGTGATAAGCGTGGGGTTGTGAGTGTTTGTGTGTAGGAGTGTCTGAGTATGAGAGATAATTGAGTGTGTGTGTGTAGGTGTGTGTGATAAGTGTGGGTGTGTGTGTGTGTGTAGGAATGTGTGATGGTGTGTGATAAGTGTGGGTGTGTGTGTGTGTGTAGGACTGTGTGAGTGTGTGTGATATGTGTGGGGGTGTGTGTGTGTGTAGGAGTGTGTGAGCATTTGTGATAAGTGTGGGGGTGTGTATGCGTAGGAGTGTGTGAGCGTGTGTGATAAGTGCGGGTGCGTGTGTGTGTAGGAGTGTGTGAGCTTGTGTGATAAGTGTGGGTGTGTGTGTGTGTAGGAGTGTGTGAGTATGTGTAATAAGTGTGTGTGTGTGTGTGTAGGAGTGTGTGAGGGTTTTTGATAACTGTGGGTATGTGTGTGTGTGTGTAGGAGTTTGTGAGTGTGTGTGATAAGTGTGTGTGTGTGCGTGTGTGCGTAGGATTGTGTGAGTGTGTGAGGGTGTGTGATAAGTGTGGGTGTGTGTGTGTGTAGGAGTGTGTGAGTGTGTGTAATAAGTGTGTGTGTGTGTGTGTAGGAGTGTGTGAGCGTTTGTGATAAGTGTGGAGGGTGTCTATGCGTAGGAGTGGGTGAGGGTGTGTGATAAGTGTGGGGGTGTGTGTGTAGGAGTGTGTGAGGGTGTGTGATAAGTGTGCTGGTGTGTGTGTGTGTGTGTGCGTAGGAGTGTATGAGCGTGTGTGATTAGTGTGGGTGTGTGTGTGTGTAGGAATGTGAGAGGGTGTGTGATAAGTGTGGGGTTGTGTGTGTGTGTGTGTGTGTGTAGGAGTGTCTGAGTATGTGAGATAATTGTGTGTGTGTGTGTGTGTGTGTGTGCGTGATATGTGTGTGTGTAGGAGAGTGTGAGTGTGTGTAATAAGTGTGTGTGTGTGTGTGTGTGTGTGTGTAGGAGTGTGTGAGGGTGTTTGATAGGTGTGGGTGTGTGTGTGTGTGTGTAGGAGTGTGTGAGGGTGTGTGATAAGTGTGGGTGTGTGTGTGTGTGTGTGTGTGTGTAGGAGTGTGTGAGTGTTTGTGATAAGTGTGCTGGTGTGTGTGTGTGTGTGCGTAGGAGTGTATGAGCGTGTGTGATTAGTGTGGGTGTGTGTGTGTAGGAGTGTGAGAGGGTGTGTGATAAGTGTGGGGTTGTGTGTGTGTGTGTGTGTAGGAGTGTCTGAGTATGTGAGATAATTGTGTGTGTGTGTGTGTGTGTGTGTGTCTGTGTGTGCGTGTGTGTGATATGTGTGTGTGTAGGAGAGTGTGAGTGTGTGTAATAAGTGTGTGTGTGTGCAGGAGTGTGTAAGGGTGTTTGATAAGTGTGTGTGTAGGAATGTGTGAGGGTGTGTGAAAAGTGTAGGGATGTGTGTCTAGGAGTGTGTGAGTGTGTCTGATAACTATGTGTGTGTGTGTGTGTGTGCGTAGTTTTGTGTGAGCGTGTGTGATAAGTGTGTGTGTGTGTGATTGTGTGTGATAATTGTGTGTGTATGTGTGTGTGTGTGCGTGTGTGTGATAAGTGTGTGTGTAGGAGTTTGTGAGTGTGTGTGATAAGTGTAGGTGTGTGTGTGTGTGTATAGGAGTGTGTGAGTGTGTGTGAAAAGTGTGTGTGTGTGTGGGTGTGTGTGTGTAGGATTGTGTGAGCGTGTGTAAGTGTCGGTGTGTGTGTCTGTGTGTGTAGGAGTGTGTGAACATGTGTGATAAGTTTACGGGCATGTGTGTGTGTGTAGGAGTGTGTGAGTGTGTGTAATAAGTGTGTGTGTGTGTGTGTGTAGGAGTGTGTGAGCATGTGTAAGTGTTGGTGTGTGTGTGTGTGTAGGAGTGTGTGAGCGTGTGTGATAAGTTTGTGAGTGTGTGTGAGTGTGTGTGATAATTGTTTGTGAGTGTGTGCGCGCGTGTGTGATAAGTGTGGGTGTGTGTGTGGGTATAGGAGTGTGTGAGTGTGTGTGATAAGTGTGGGGGTGTGTGTGTGTGTAGGAGTGTGTGAGTGTGTGTGATAAGCGTGTGTGTTTGTGTAGGATTGTGTGAGCTTGTGTAAGTGTCGGTGTGTGTATGTGTGTGTAGGAGTGTGTGAGCGTGTGTGATAAGTGTGTGTGTGTGTAAGAGTGTGTGAGGGTGTGTGATAATTGTGTGTCGGCGTGTGTGAGTGTGTGTGATAAGTATGTGTGTGTGTGTAGGAGTGTGTGAGCGTGTGTGATAATTGTGGGTGTGTGTGTGTGTAGGAGTGTGTGATGGTGTGTGATAAGTGTGGGGGCGTGTGTGTGTGTGTGTAGCAGTGTGTGAGTGCATGTAATAAGCGTGTGTGTGTGTGAGTGTGTGTAGGAGTGTGTGAGGATGTTTGATAAGTGTGTGTGTAGGAGTGTGTGAGGGTGTGTGATCAGTGTGCGTTTGTGTGTGTAGGAGTGTGTGAGTGTGTGTGATAAGTGTGTGTGTGTGTGTGTGTCTGTGTGTAGCTTTGTGTGAGCGTGTGTGATAAGTGTGTGTGTGTGTGTGTGTGATTGTGTGTGATAATTGTGTGTGTATGTGTGTGTGTGTGCGTGTGTGTGATAATTGTGTGTGTAGGAGTGTGTGAGTGTGTGTGATAAGTGTGTGTGTGTGTGTGTGTAGAAGTGTGTGAACGTGTGTGATAAGTGTGCGGGTGTGTGTGTGTGCGTGTGTAGGAGTGTGTGAGTGCGTGTAATCAGTGTGTGTGTGTGTGTGTGTGTGTGTGTGTAGGAGTGTGTGAAAGGTGTGGGGGGTGTGTGTGTAGGATTGTGTGAGGGTGTGTGATAAGTGTGCGGGTGTGTGTGTAGGAGTGTGTGAGCGTGTGTAAGTGTTGGTTTGTGTGTTTGTGTGTGTAGGAGTTTGTGAGCGTGTGTGATAAGTGTGTGTGTGTGTGTGATAATTATGTGTTTGTGTGTGTGCGCGTGTGTGTGATAAGTGTGGGTGTGTGTTTGGGTGTAGGAGTGTGTGAGTGTGTGTGACAAGTGTGGGTGTGTGTGTGTGTGTAGGTGTGTGTGAGTGTCTGTGATAAGTGTGTGTGATTGTGTAGGATTGTGTGAGCTTGTGTAAATGTCGGTGTGTGTGTGTGTGTGTGTAGGAGAGTGTGAGCGTGTGCGATAAGTCTGTGTGTGTGTAGGAGCGTGTGAGGGTGTGTGATAAGTGTGTGTGTGTGTGTGTGTGTGTGTGTGTGTGCGTAGGAGTGTGTGAGCCTGTGTGATATGTGTGTGCGTGTGTGTGTAGGAGTGTGTGAGGGTGTGTGATAAGTGTGGGTGTGCATGTGTGTGTGTAGGAGTATGTGAGGGTGTGTGATAAGTGTGTGTGTGTGTGTGTGTGTGTGTGTGTGTGTGTGTGTAGGAGTGTGTGAGCGTTTGTGATAAGTGTGGAGGGTGTCTATGCGTAGGAGTGTGTGAGGGTGTGTGATAAGTGTGGGTGTGTGTGTGTGTGTAGGAGTGTGTGAGCGTTTGTGATAAGTGTGGAGGGTGTCTATGCGTAGGAGTGGGTGAGGGTGTGTGATAAGTGTGGGGGTGTGTGTGTAGGAGTGTGTGAGGGTGTGTGATAAGTGTGCTGGTGTGTGTGTGTGTGTGCATAGGAGTGTATGAGCGTGTGTGATTAGTGTGGGTGTGTGTGTGTGTAGGAATGTGAGAGGGTGTGTGATAAGTGTGGGGTTGTGTGTGTGTGTGTGTGTGTGTGCGTAGGAGTGTATGAGCGTGTGTGATTAGTGTGGGCGTGTGTGTGTGTGTGTAGGAATGTGAGAGGGTGTGTGATAAGTGTGGGGTTGTGTGTGTGTGTGTGTGTGTGTAGGAGTATCTGAGTATGTGAGATAATTGTGTGTGTGTGTGTGTGTGTGTGTGTGTGTGTGTGCGTGTGTGTGATATATGTGTGTGTAGGAGAGTGTGAGTGTGTGTAATAAGTGTGTCTGTGTGTGTGTGTAGGAGTGTGTGAGGGTGTTTGATAAGTGTGTGTGTAGGAGTGTGTGAGGGTGTGTGAAAAGTGTGGGGATGTGTGTGTAGGATTGTGTGAGGGTGTGTGATCAGTGTGCGGGTGTGTGTGTAGGTGTGTGTGAGTGTGTGTGATAACTATGTGTGCGTGTGTGTGTGCGTAGTTTTGTGTGAGCGTGTGTGATAAGTGTGTGTGTGTGTGATTGTGTGTGATAATTGTGTGTGTATGTGTGTGTGTGTGTGTGCGTGTGTGTGTAGGAGTTTGTGAGTGTGTGTGATAAGTGTAGGTGTGTGTGTGTGTGTATAGGAGTGTGTGAGTGTGTGTGAAAAGTGTGTGTGTGTGTGGGTGTGTGTGTGTAGGATTGTGTGAGCGTATGTAAGTGTCGGTGTGTGTGTCTGTGTGTGTAGGAGTGTGTGAACGTGTGTGATAAGTGTGCGGGCATGTGTGTGTGTGTAGGAGTGTGTGAGTGCGTGTAATAAGTGTGTGTGTGTGTGTGTGTAGGAGTGTGTGAAAAGTGTGCGGGTGTGTGTGTAGGAGTGTGTGAGCGTGTGTAAGTGTTGGTTTGTGTGTTTGTGTGTGTAGGAGTTTGTGAGCGTGTGTGATAAGTGTGTGTGTGTGTGTGTGATAATTATGTGTTTGTGTGTGTGTGTGTGCGCGTGTGTGTGATAAGTGTGGGTGTGTGTTTGGGTGTAGGAGTGTGTGAGTGTGTGTGACAAGTGTGGGTGTGTGTGTGTGTGTGTAGGTGTGTGTGAGTGTCTGTGATAAGTGTGTGTGATTGTGTAGGATTGTGTGAGCTTGTGTAAATATCGGTGTGTGTGTGTGTGTGTATAGGAGAGTGTGAGCGTGTGCGATAAGTCTGTGTGTGTGTAGGAGCGTGTGAGGGTGTGTGATAAGTGTGTGTGTGTGTGTGTGTGTGCGTAGGAGTGTGTGAGCCTGTGTGATATGTGTGTGCGTGTGTGTGTAGGAGTGTGTGAGGGTGTGTGATAAGTGTGGGTGTGCATGTGTGTTTGTGTGTGTGTGTGTAGGAGTGTGTGAGCGTTTGTGATAAGTGTGGAGGGTGTCTATGCGTAGGAGTGTGTGAGGGTGTGTGATAAGTGTGGGTGTGTGTGTGTGTGTGTAGGAGTGTGTGAGCGTTTGTGATAAGTGTGGAGCGTGTCTATGCGTAGGAGTGGGTGAGGGTGTGTGATAAGTGTGGGGGTGTGTGTGTAGGAGTGTGTGAGGGTGTGTGATAAGTGTGCTGGTGTGTGTGTGTGTGTGTGTGTGCGTAGGAGTGTATGAGCGTGTGTGATTAGTGTGGGTGTGTGTGTGTGTAGGAATGTGAGAGGGTGTGTGATAAGTGTGGGGTTGTGTGTGTGTGTGTGTGTGTAGGAGTATCTGAGTATGTGAGATAATTGTGTGTGTGTGTGTGTGTGTGTGTGCGTGTGTGTGATATATGTGTGTGTAGGAGAGTGTGAGTGTGTGTAATAAGTGTGTCTGTGTGTGTGTGTAGGAGTGTGTGAGGGTGTTTGATAAGTGTGTGTGTAGGAGTGTGTGAGGGTGTGTGAAAAGTGTGGGGATGTGTGTGTAGGATTGTGTGAGGGTGTGTGATCAGTGTGCGGGTGTGTGTGTAGGTGTGTGTGAGTGTGTGTGATAACTATGTGTGCGTGTGTGTGTGCGTAGTTTTGTGTGAGCGTGTGTGATAAGTGTGTGTGTGTGTGATTGTGTGTGATAATTGTGTGTGTATGTGTGTGTGTGTGCGTGTGTGTGTAGGAGTTTGTGAGTGTGTGTGATAAGTGTAGGTGTGTGTGTGTGTGTATAGGAGTGTGTGAGTGTGTGTGAAAAGTGTGTGTGTGTGTGGGTGTGTGTGTGTAGGATTGTGTGAGCGTGTGTAAGTGTCGGTGTGTGTGTCTGTGTGTGTAGGAGTGTGTGAACGTGTGTGATAAGTGTGCGGGCATGTGTGTGTGTGTAGGAGTGTGTGAGTGCGTGTAATAAGTGTGTGTGTGTGTGTGTGTAGGAGTGTGTGAAAAGTGTGGGGGGTGTGTGTGTAGGATTGTGTGAGGGTGTGTGAAAAGTGTGCGGGTGTGTGGGTAGGAGTGTGTGAGCATGTGTAAGTGTTGGTGTGTGTGTGTGTGTGTGTGTGTGTAGGAGTGTGTGAGCGTGTGTGATAAGTGTGTGTGTGTGTGAGTGTGTGTGATAATTGTTTGTGAGTGTGTGCGCGTGTGTGTGATAAGTGTGGGTGTGTGTGTGGGTGTAGGAGTGTGTGAGTGTGTGTGATAAGTGTGGGGGTGTGTGTGTGTGTAGGAGTGTGTGAGTGTGTGTGATAAGCGTGTGTGTTTGTGTAGGATTGTGTGAGCTTGTGTAAGTGTCGGTGTGTGCATGTGTGTGTAGGAGTGTGTGAGCGTGTGTGATAGTGTGTGTGTGTGTAAGAGTGTGTGTAGAAATGTGTGATAATTGTGTGTAGGAGTGTGTGAGTGTGTGTGATAAGTATGTGTGTGTGTGTGTGTAGGAGTGTGTGAGCGTGTGTGATAATTGTGGGTGTGTGTGTGTGTAGGAGTGTGTGAGCGTGTGTGATAAGTGTGTGTGTGTGAGTGTGTGTGATAATTGTTTGTGAGTGTGTGCGCGTGTGTGTGATGGTGTGTGATAAGTGTGGGGGCGTGTGTGTGTGTGTGTGTAGGAGTGTGTGAGTGCGTGTAATAAGTGTGTGTGTGTGTGAGTGTGTGTAGGAGTGTGTGAGGGTGTTTGATAAGTGTGTGTGTAGGAGTGTGTGAGGGTGTGTGATCAGTGTGCGTTTGTGTGTGTAGGAGTGTGTGAGTGTGTGTGATAAGTGTGTGTGTGTGTGTAGCTTTGTGTGAGCGTGTGTGATAAGTGTGTGTGTGTTTGTGTGTGATTGAGTGTGATAATTGTGTGTGTATGTGTGTGTGTGTGTGCGTGTGTGTGATAAGTGTGTGTGTAGGAGTGTGTGAGTGTGTGTGATAAGTGTGTGTGTGTGTGTGTAGGAGTGTGTGAACGTGTGTGATAAGTATGCGGGTGTGTGTGTGTGTGTAGGAGTGTGTGAGTGCGTGTAATAGGTGTGTGTGTGTGTGTGTGTGTGTGTGTAGGAGTGTGTGAAAAGTGTGGGGGGTGTGTGTGTAGGATTGTGTGAGGGTGTGTAAGTGTTGCTGTGTGTGTTGGTGTGTAGGAGTGTGTGAGCGTCTGTGATAAGTGTGTGTGTGTGTAGGAGCGTGTGAGGGTGTGTGATAAGTGTGTTTGTGTGTGTGTGTGTGTATGTGTGTGTGTAGGAGTGTGTGAGCCTGTGTGATATGTGTGTGCATGTGTGTGTAGGAGTGTGTGAGGGTGTGTGATAAGTGTGGGGTTGTGTGTGTGTGTGTAGGAGTGTCTGAGTATGTGAGATAATTGTGTGTGTGTGTGTGTGTGTGTGTGTGTGTGTGTGTGTGTGTGTGCGTGTGTGTGATATGTGTGTGTGTAGGAGAGTGTGAGTGTGTGTAATAAGTGTGTGTGTGTGTGTGTGTAGGAGTGTGTGAGGGTGTTTGATAAGTGTGGGTGTAGGAGTGTATGAGGGTGTGTGAAAAGTGTGGGGATGTGTGTGTAGGATTGTGTGAGGGTGTGTGATCAGTGTGCGGGTGTGTGTGTAGGAGTGTGTGAGTGTGTGTGATAACTGTGTGTGTGTGTGTGTGTGTGTGTGTGTGTGTGTGTGTAGTTTTGTGTGAGCGTGTGTGATAAGTGTGTGTGTGTGTGTGATTGTGTGTGATAATTCTGTGTGTATGTGTGTGTGTGCGTGTGTGTGAAAAGTGGGTGTGCAGGAGTGTGTGATTGTGTGTGACAAGTGTGGGTGTGTGTGTGTGTGCAAAGGAGTGTGTGAGCGTGTGTGATAAGTGTGTGTGTGTGTGTAGGATTGTGTGAGCAGGTGTAAGTGTCGGTGTGTGTGTGTGTGTGTAGGAGTGTGTGAACGTGTGTGATAAGTGTGCGGGTGTGTGTGTGTGTATATGAGTGTGTGAGTGCGTTTAATAAGTGTATGTTTGTGTGTGTGTGTGTGTAGGAGTGTGTGAAAAGTGTGGGGGGTGTGTGTGTAGGATTGTGTGAGGGTGTGTGATAAGTGTGCGGGTGTGTGTGTAGGAGTGTGTGAGCGTATGTAAGTGTTGGTGTGTGTGTGTGTGTGTAGGAGTGTGTGAGCGTGTGTGATAAGTGTGGGTGTGTTGTGTGTGTAGGAGTGTGTGAGCGTGTATGATAAGTGTGGGTGTGTGTGTGTAGGAGTGTGTGATGGTGTGTGATAAGTGTGGGGGTGTGTGTGTGTGTAGGAGTGTGTGAGTGTGTGTGATATGTGTGGGGGTGTGTGTGTGTAGGAGTGTGTGAGGGTGTGTGAAAAATGTGGGGATGTGTGTGTAGGATTGTGTGAGGGTGTGTGATCAGTGTGCGGGTGTGTGTGTAGGAGTGTGTGAGTGTGTGTGATAACTGTGTGTGTGTGTGTGTGTGTGTGTAGTTTTGTGTGAGCGTGTGTGATAAGTGTGTGTGTGTGTGATTGTGTGTGATATAATTCTGTGTGTATGTGTGTGTGTGTGTGATAAGTGTGTGTGTAGGAGTGTGAGTGGGTGTGATAAGTGTGGGTGTGTGTGTGTGTATAGGAGTGTGTGAGTGTGTGTGATAAGTGTGTGTGTGTGTGTGTGTGTGTAGGATTGTGTGAGCGTGTGTAAGTGTCGGTGTGTGTGTGTGTGTGTGTGTAGGAGTGTGTGAACGTGTGTGATAAGTGTGCGGGCGTGTGTGTGTGTGTAGGAGTGTGTGAGTGCGTGTAATAAGTGTGTGTGTGTGTGTGTAGGAGTGTGTGAAAAGTGTGGGGTGTGTGAGTAGTATTGTGTGAGGGTGTGTGATAAGTGTGCGGGTGTGTGTGTAGGAGTGTGTGAGCGTGTGTAAGTGTTGGTGTGGGTGTGTGTGTGTGTGTAGGAGTGTGTGAGCGTGTGTGATAAGTGTGGGTGTGTTGTGTGTGTAGGAGTGTGTGAGGGTGTATGATAAGTGTGGGTGTGTGTGTGTGTGTGTGTGTAGGAGTGTGTGAGCGTGTGTGATAAGTGTGGGTGTGTGGTGTGTAGGAGTGTGTGATGGTGTGTGATAAGTGTGGGTGTGTGTGTGTGTGTGTGTGTGTAGGAGTGTGTGAGTGTGTGTGATATGTGTGGGGGTGTGTGTGTGTAGGAGTGTGTGAGGGTGTGTGAAAAGTGTGGGGATGTGTGTGTAGGATTGTGTGAGGGTGTGTGATCAGTGTGTGTGTGTGTGATAATTGTGTGTGATAATTGTGTGTGTATGTGTGTGTGTGTGGGAATGTGTGAGTGTGTGTGATAAGTGTGTGTGTGTGTGTGTGTGTGATTGTGTGTGATAATTGTGTGTGTATGTGTGTGTGTGTGCGTGTGTGTGATAAGTGTGTGTGTAGGAGTGTGTGAGTGTGTGTGTGTGTGTAGGAGTGTGTGAACGTGTGTGATAAGTGTGCGGGAGTGTGTGTGTGTGTAGGAGTGTGTGAGTGCGTGTAATAAGTGTGTGTGTGTGTGTGTAGGAGTGTGTGAGCGTGTGTGATAAGTGTGGGTGTGTTGTGTGTGTAGGAGTGTGTGAGGGTGTATGATAAGTGTGGGTGTGTGTGTGTGTGTGTGTGTAGGAGTGTGTGAGCGTGTGTGATAAGTGTGGGTGTGTGTGTGTAGGAGTGTGTGATGGTGTGTGATAAGTGTGGGTGTGTGTGTGTGTGTGTGTGTGTGTGTAGGAGTGTGTGAGTGTGTGTGATATGTGTGGGGGTGTGTGTGTGTAGGAGTGTGTGAGGGTGTGTGAAAAGTGTGGGGATGTGTGTGTAGGATTGTGTGAGGGTGTGTGATCAGTGTGTGTGTGTGTGATAATTGTGTGTGATAATTGTGTGTGTATGTGTGTGTGTGTGGGAATGTGTGAGTGTGTGTGATAAGTGTGTGTGTGTGTGTGTAGGATTGTGTGAACGTGTGTAAGTGTCGGTGTGTGTGTGTGTGTAGGAGTGTGTGAACGTGTGTGATAAGTGTGCGGGCGTGTGTCTGTGTGTGTAGGAGTGTGTGAGTGCGTGTAATAAGTGTGTGTGTGTGTGTATGTGTGTGTGTAGGAGTCTGTGAAAAGTGTGGGGGGTGTGTGTGTAGGATTGTGTGAGGGTGTGTGATAAGTGTGCGGGTGTGTGCGTAGGAGTGTGTGAGCGTGTGTAAGTGTTGGTGTTTGTGTGTGTGTGTAGGAGTGTGTGAGCGTGTGTGATAAGTGTGTGAGTGTGTGTGATAATTATGTGTTTGTGTGTGTGTGCGCGTGTGTGTGATAAGTGTGGGTGTGTGTGTGGGTGTAGGAGTGTGTGAGTGTGTGTGATAAGTGTGGGTGTGTGTGTGTGTGTGTAGGAGTGTGTGAGTGTGTGTGATAAGTGTGTCTGTGTGTAGGAGTGTGTGAGGGTGTGTGATAAGTGTGGGGGTGTGTGTGTGTAGGAGTGTGTGAGCGTGTGCGATAAGTGTGTGTGTGTGTAGGAGTGTGTGAGGGTGTGTGATAAGTGTGGGGGTGTGTGTGTGTGTGTCGGTGTAGGAGTGTGTGAGTGTGTGTGATAAGTGTGGGTGTGTGTGTGTGTGTGTGTGTGTAGGAGTGTGTGAGCATGTGTGACAAGTGTGGGGGTGTGTATGTGTAGGTGTGTGTGAGTGTGTGTGATAAGTGTGTGTGTTTGTGTAGGATTGTGTGAGCTTGTGTAAGTGTCGGTGTGTGTGTGTGTGTAGGAGTGTGTGAGCGTGTGTGATAAGTGTGTGTGTGTGTGTAGGAATGTGTGAGGGTGTGTGATAAGTGTGGGGTTGTGAGTGTTTGTGTGTAGGAGTGTCTGAGTATGAGAGATAATTGAGTGTGTGTGTGTAGGTGTGTGTGAGTGTGTGTGATAAGTGTGGGTGTGTGTGTGTGTGTAGGAATGTGTGATGGTGTGTGATAAGTGTGGGTGTGTGTGTGTGTGTAGGACTGTGTGAGTGTGTGTGATATGTGTGGGGGTGTGTGTGTGTAGGAGTGTGTGAGCATTTGTGATAAGTGTGGGGGGGTGTGTATGCGTAGGAGTGTGTGAGCGTGTGTGATAAGTGTGGGTGTGTGTGTGTGTAGGAGTGTGTGAGCTTGTGTGATAAGTGTGGGTGTGTGTGTGTGTGTGTGTGTAGGAGTGTGTGTGGGTGTGTGTGTGTGTGTAGGAGTTTGTGAGTGTGTGTGATAAGTGTGTGTGTGTGTGATAAGTGTGTGTGTGTGTGTGTAGGAGAGTGTGGGCGTGTGTGTAGGAGTGTGTGTGGGTGTGTGTGTGTGTGTGTGTGTAGGAGTTTGTGAGTGTGTGTGATAAGTGTGTGTGTGTGTGAGATAAGTGTGTGTGTGTGTGTGTAGGAGAGTGTGGGCGTGTGTGATTAGTGTGGGTGTGTGTGTGTGTAGGAGTGTGTGAGTATGTGTAATAAGTGTGTGTGTGTGTGTGTAGGAGTGTGTGAGGGTTTTTGATAACTGTGGGTATGTGTGTGTGTGTGTAGGAGTTTGTGAGTGTGTGTGATAAGTGTGTGTGTGTGCGTGTGTGCGTAGGATTGTGTGAGTGTGTGAGGGTGTGTGATAAGTGTGGGTGTGTGTGTGTGTAGGAGTGTGTGAGTGTGTGTAATAAGTGTGTGTGTGTGTGTGTAGGAGTGTGTGAGTGTGTGTGATAAGTGTGTGTGTGTGTAGGAGTGTGTGAGGGTGTGTGATAAGTGTGGGGGTGTGTGTGTGTAGGAGTGTGTGAGCGTGTGCGATAAGTGTGTGTGTGTGTAGGAGTGTGTGAGGGTGTGTGATAAGTGTGGGGGTGTGTGTGTGTAGGAGTGTGTGAGCCTGTGTGATATGTGTGTGTGTGTGTGTAGGAGTGTGTGAGGGTGTGTGATAAGTGTGGGTGTGTGTGTCGGTGTAGGAATGTGTGAGGGTGTGTGATAAGTGTGGGTGTGTGTGTCGGTGTAGGTGTGTGTGAGTGTGTGTGATAATTGTGGGTGTGTGTGTGTGTAGGTGTGTGTGAGTGTGTGTGATAAGTGTGTGTGTTTGTGTAGGATTGTGTGAGCTTGTGTAAGTGTCGGTGTGTGTGTGTGTAGGAGTGTGTGAGCGTGTGTGATAAGTGTGTGTGTGTGTGTGTGTGTGTGTGTGTGTGTAGGAATGTGTGAGAGTGTGTGATAAGTGTGGGGTTGTGAGTGTTTGTGTGTAGGAGTGTCTGAGTATGAGAGATAATTGAGTGTGTGTGTGTGTGTGTGTGTGTGCGTGTGTGTGATATGTGTGTGTGTAGTAGAGTGTGATGGTGTGTGATAAGTATGGGGTGTGTGTGTGTGTGTGGGAGTGTGTGAGTGTGTGTGATAAGTGTGGGTGTGTGTGTGTAGGAGTGTGTGAGGGTGTATGATAAGTGTGGGTGTGTGTGTATAGGAGTGTGTGAGGGTGTGTGATAAGTGTGGGAGTGTGTGTGTAGGAGTGTGTGAGGGTATGTGATAAGAGTGGGGGTTTGTGTGTGTGTGTGTAGGAGAGTGTGAGCGTTTGTGATAAGTGTGGAGGGTGTGTGGTGTATAGAAGTGTGTGAGCATGTGTGATATGTGTGGGAGTGTGTCTGTGCAAGAGTGTGTTAGGGTGTGTGATAAGTGTGGGTGTGTGTGTGTGTGTAGGAGTTTGTGAGTGTGTGTGATAAGTGTGTGTGTGTGTGTGTGTGTGTGTGTGTGTGTGATAAGTGTGTGTAGGAGTGTGTGATGGTGTGTGATAAGTGTGGGGGCGTGTGTGTGTGTGTGTGTGTGTGTAGGAGTGTGTGAGTGTGTGTAATAAGTGTGTGTGTGTGTAGGAGTGTGTGAGGGTGTTTGATAAGTGTGGGTGTAGGAGTTTGTGAGGGTGTGTGAAAAGTGTGGGGATGTGTGTGTAGGATTGTGTGAGGTTGTGTGATAAGTGTGGGGGTGTGTGTGTAGGAGTGTGTGAGTGTGTGTGATAAGTGTGTGTGTGTGTGTGTAGTTTTGTGTGAGCGTGTGTGATAAGTGTGTGTGTATGTGTGTGTGTGTGTGCGTGTGTGCGATAAGTTTGTGTGTAGGAGTGTGTGAGTGTATGTGATAAGTGTGGGTGTGTGTGTGTGTGTAGGAGTGTGTGAGGGTGTTTGAAAGGTGTGGGTGTAGGAGTGTGTGAGGGTGTGTGAAAAGTGTGGGGGTGTGTGTGTCTGGAGTGTGTGAGGGTGTGTGATAAGTGTGGGGGTGTGTGTGTGTGTAGGAGTGTGTGAGCGTGTGTGATATGTGTGTGTCTGTTTGTGTGTGTAGGAGTGTGTGAGCGTGTGTGATATGTGTGTATGTGGTTGTGTGTAGGAGTGTCTGAGCGTGTGTGATAAGTGTGGGTGTGTGTGTCTGTGCAGGAGTGTGTGAGGGTGTTTGATAAGTGTGGGTGTGTGTGTGTGTGTAGGAGTTTGTGAGGGTGTGTGATAAGTGTGGGGGTGTGTGTGTAGGAGTTTGTGAGGGTGTGTGATAAGTGTGGGTGTGTGTGTGTGTCTTTAGGAGTGTGTGAGTGTGTGTGATAAGTGTGGGTGTGTGTGTGAGTGTGTGTAGGAGTGTGTGATAAATGTGGGTGTGTGTGTGTGTAGGACTATGTGAGCATGTGTGATAAGTGTGTGTGTGTGTGTGTGTGTGTGTGTGTGTGTAGGAGTGTGTCAGTGTGTGTGATAAGTGTGGCGGTGTGTGTGTGTGTGTGTCGCAGTGTGTGTGTGTGTGTGTGAGTGTAGGAGTGTGTGAGGGTGTACGATAAGTGTGGGGGTGTGTGTGTAGGAGTGTGTGAGGGTGTGTGATAAATGTGGGTGTGTGAGTGTGTATAGGAGTGTGTGAGCGTGTGTGATAAGTGTGGGGGAGTGTGTGTGTAGGAGTGTGTGAGCATTTGTGATAAGTTTGGGGGAGTTTGTATTCGTAGGAGTGTGTGAACGTGTGAGATAATTGTGGGTGTGTGTGTGTGTAGGAGTGTGTGAGCATGTGTGATAAGTGTGGGGGTGTGTGAGTGTGTGTGTAGGTGTTTGTGAGTGTGTGTGATAAGTGTGTGTTTGTGTGTGATAAGTGTGTGTTTAGGAGTGTGTGAGTGTGTGTGATAAGTGTGTGTAGGAGTGTGTGGGTGTGTGTGATAAGTGTGGGTGTGTGTGTGTGTGTGTGTAGGAGTGTGTGAGGTTGTTTGATAAGTGTGGGTGTAGGAGTGTGTGAGGGTGTGTGAAAAGTGTGGGGATGTGTGTGTAGGAGTGTGTGAGGGTGTGTGATAAGTGTGGGGGTGTGTGTGTCTGGAGTGTGTAAGGGTGTGTGATAAGTGTGGGGGTGTGTGTATGTGTAGGAGTGTGTGAGCGTGTGTGATATGTGTGTGTCTGTTTGTGTGTGTAGGAATGTGTGAGCGTGTGTGATAAGTGTGTGTGTAGGAGTGTGTGAGTGTGTGTGTGTGTGTAGGAGTGTGTGAACGTGTGTGATAAGTGTGCGGGAGTGTGTGTGTGTGTAGGAGTGTGTGAGTGCGTGTAATAAGTGTGTGTGTGTGTGTGTAGGAGTGTGTGAGCGTGTGTGATAAGTGTGGGTGTGTTGTGTGTGTAGGAGTGTGTGAGGGTGTATGATAAGTGTGGGTGTGTGTGTGTGTGTGTGTGTAGGAGTGTGTGAGCGTGTGTGATAAGTGTGGGTGTGTGTGTGTAGGAGTGTGTGATGGTGTGTGATAAGTGTGGGTGTGTGTGTGTGTGTGTGTGTGTGTGTAGGAGTGTGTGAGTGTGTGTGATATGTGTGGGGGTGTGTGTGTGTAGGAGTGTGTGAGGGTGTGTGAAAAGTGTGGGGATGTGTGTGTAGGATTGTGTGAGGGTGTGTGATCAGTGTGTGTGTGTGTGATAATTGTGTGTGATAATTGTGTGTGTATGTGTGTGTGTGTGGGAATGTGTGAGTGTGTGTGATAAGTGTGTGTGTGTGTGTGTAGGATTGTGTGAACGTGTGTAAGTGTCGGTGTGTGTGTGTGTGTAGGAGTGTGTGAACGTGTGTGATAAGTGTGCGGGCGTGTGTCTGTGTGTGTAGGAGTGTGTGAGTGCGTGTAATAAGTGTGTGTGTGTGTGTATGTGTGTGTGTAGGAGTCTGTGAAAAGTGTGGGGGGTGTGTGTGTAGGATTGTGTGAGGGTGTGTGATAAGTGTGCGGGTGTGTGCGTAGGAGTGTGTGAGCGTGTGTAAGTGTTGGTGTTTGTGTGTGTGTGTAGGAGTGTGTGAGCGTGTGTGATAAGTGTGTGAGTGTGTGTGATAATTATGTGTTTGTGTGTGTGTGCGCGTGTGTGTGATAAGTGTGGGTGTGTGTGTGGGTGTAGGAGTGTGTGAGTGTGTGTGATAAGTGTGGGTGTGTGTGTGTGTGTGTAGGAGTGTGTGAGTGTGTGTGATAAGTGTGTCTGTGTGTAGGAGTGTGTGAGGGTGTGTGATAAGTGTGGGGGTGTGTGTGTGTAGGAGTGTGTGAGCGTGTGCGATAAGTGTGTGTGTGTGTAGGAGTGTGTGAGGGTGTGTGATAAGTGTGGGGGTGTGTGTGTGTGTGTCGGTGTAGGAGTGTGTGAGTGTGTGTGATAAGTGTGGGTGTGTGTGTGTGTGTGTGTGTGTAGGAGTGTGTGAGCATGTGTGACAAGTGTGGGGGTGTGTATGTGTAGGTGTGTGTGAGTGTGTGTGATAAGTGTGTGTGTTTGTGTAGGATTGTGTGAGCTTGTGTAAGTGTCGGTGTGTGTGTGTGTGTAGGAGTGTGTGAGCGTGTGTGATAAGTGTGTGTGTGTGTGTAGGAATGTGTGAGGGTGTGTGATAAGTGTGGGGTTGTGAGTGTTTGTGTGTAGGAGTGTCTGAGTATGAGAGATAATTGAGTGTGTGTGTGTAGGTGTGTGTGAGTGTGTGTGATAAGTGTGGGTGTGTGTGTGTGTGTAGGAATGTGTGATGGTGTGTGATAAGTGTGGGTGTGTGTGTGTGTGTAGGACTGTGTGAGTGTGTGTGATATGTGTGGGGGTGTGTGTGTGTAGGAGTGTGTGAGCATTTGTGATAAGTGTGGGGGGGTGTGTATGCGTAGGAGTGTGTGAGCGTGTGTGATAAGTGTGGGTGTGTGTGTGTGTAGGAGTGTGTGAGCTTGTGTGATAAGTGTGGGTGTGTGTGTGTGTGTGTGTGTAGGAGTGTGTGTGGGTGTGTGTGTGTGTGTAGGAGTTTGTGAGTGTGTGTGATAAGTGTGTGTGTGTGTGATAAGTGTGTGTGTGTGTGTGTAGGAGAGTGTGGGCGTGTGTGTAGGAGTGTGTGTGGGTGTGTGTGTGTGTGTGTGTGTAGGAGTTTGTGAGTGTGTGTGATAAGTGTGTGTGTGTGTGAGATAAGTGTGTGTGTGTGTGTGTAGGAGAGTGTGGGCGTGTGTGATTAGTGTGGGTGTGTGTGTGTGTAGGAGTGTGTGAGTATGTGTAATAAGTGTGTGTGTGTGTGTGTAGGAGTGTGTGAGGGTTTTTGATAACTGTGGGTATGTGTGTGTGTGTGTAGGAGTTTGTGAGTGTGTGTGATAAGTGTGTGTGTGTGCGTGTGTGCGTAGGATTGTGTGAGTGTGTGAGGGTGTGTGATAAGTGTGGGTGTGTGTGTGTGTAGGAGTGTGTGAGTGTGTGTAATAAGTGTGTGTGTGTGTGTGTAGGAGTGTGTGAGTGTGTGTGATAAGTGTGTGTGTGTGTAGGAGTGTGTGAGGGTGTGTGATAAGTGTGGGGGTGTGTGTGTGTAGGAGTGTGTGAGCGTGTGCGATAAGTGTGTGTGTGTGTAGGAGTGTGTGAGGGTGTGTGATAAGTGTGGGGGTGTGTGTGTGTAGGAGTGTGTGAGCCTGTGTGATATGTGTGTGTGTGTGTGTAGGAGTGTGTGAGGGTGTGTGATAAGTGTGGGTGTGTGTGTCGGTGTAGGAATGTGTGAGGGTGTGTGATAAGTGTGGGTGTGTGTGTCGGTGTAGGTGTGTGTGAGTGTGTGTGATAATTGTGGGTGTGTGTGTGTGTAGGTGTGTGTGAGTGTGTGTGATAAGTGTGTGTGTTTGTGTAGGATTGTGTGAGCTTGTGTAAGTGTCGGTGTGTGTGTGTGTAGGAGTGTGTGAGCGTGTGTGATAAGTGTGTGTGTGTGTGTGTGTGTGTGTGTGTGTGTAGGAATGTGTGAGAGTGTGTGATAAGTGTGGGGTTGTGAGTGTTTGTGTGTAGGAGTGTCTGAGTATGAGAGATAATTGAGTGTGTGTGTGTGTGTGTGTGTGTGCGTGTGTGTGATATGTGTGTGTGTAGTAGAGTGTGATGGTGTGTGATAAGTATGGGGTGTGTGTGTGTGTGTGGGAGTGTGTGAGTGTGTGTGATAAGTGTGGGTGTGTGTGTGTAGGAGTGTGTGAGGGTGTATGATAAGTGTGGGTGTGTGTGTATAGGAGTGTGTGAGGGTGTGTGATAAGTGTGGGAGTGTGTGTGTAGGAGTGTGTGAGGGTATGTGATAAGAGTGGGGGTTTGTGTGTGTGTGTGTAGGAGAGTGTGAGCGTTTGTGATAAGTGTGGAGGGTGTGTGGTGTATAGAAGTGTGTGAGCATGTGTGATATGTGTGGGAGTGTGTCTGTGCAAGAGTGTGTTAGGGTGTGTGATAAGTGTGGGTGTGTGTGTGTGTGTAGGAGTTTGTGAGTGTGTGTGATAAGTGTGTGTGTGTGTGTGTGTGTGTGTGTGTGTGTGATAAGTGTGTGTAGGAGTGTGTGATGGTGTGTGATAAGTGTGGGGGCGTGTGTGTGTGTGTGTGTGTGTGTAGGAGTGTGTGAGTGTGTGTAATAAGTGTGTGTGTGTGTAGGAGTGTGTGAGGGTGTTTGATAAGTGTGGGTGTAGGAGTTTGTGAGGGTGTGTGAAAAGTGTGGGGATGTGTGTGTAGGATTGTGTGAGGTTGTGTGATAAGTGTGGGGGTGTGTGTGTAGGAGTGTGTGAGTGTGTGTGATAAGTGTGTGTGTGTGTGTGTAGTTTTGTGTGAGCGTGTGTGATAAGTGTGTGTGTATGTGTGTGTGTGTGTGCGTGTGTGCGATAAGTTTGTGTGTAGGAGTGTGTGAGTGTATGTGATAAGTGTGGGTGTGTGTGTGTGTGTAGGAGTGTGTGAGGGTGTTTGAAAGGTGTGGGTGTAGGAGTGTGTGAGGGTGTGTGAAAAGTGTGGGGGTGTGTGTGTCTGGAGTGTGTGAGGGTGTGTGATAAGTGTGGGGGTGTGTGTGTGTGTAGGAGTGTGTGAGCGTGTGTGATATGTGTGTGTCTGTTTGTGTGTGTAGGAGTGTGTGAGCGTGTGTGATATGTGTGTATGTGGTTGTGTGTAGGAGTGTCTGAGCGTGTGTGATAAGTGTGGGTGTGTGTGTCTGTGCAGGAGTGTGTGAGGGTGTTTGATAAGTGTGGGTGTGTGTGTGTGTGTAGGAGTTTGTGAGGGTGTGTGATAAGTGTGGGGGTGTGTGTGTAGGAGTTTGTGAGGGTGTGTGATAAGTGTGGGTGTGTGTGTGTGTCTTTAGGAGTGTGTGAGTGTGTGTGATAAGTGTGGGTGTGTGTGTGAGTGTGTGTAGGAGTGTGTGATAAATGTGGGTGTGTGTGTGTGTAGGACTATGTGAGCATGTGTGATAAGTGTGTGTGTGTGTGTGTGTGTGTGTGTGTGTGTAGGAGTGTGTCAGTGTGTGTGATAAGTGTGGCGGTGTGTGTGTGTGTGTGTCGCAGTGTGTGTGTGTGTGTGTGAGTGTAGGAGTGTGTGAGGGTGTACGATAAGTGTGGGGGTGTGTGTGTAGGAGTGTGTGAGGGTGTGTGATAAATGTGGGTGTGTGAGTGTGTATAGGAGTGTGTGAGCGTGTGTGATAAGTGTGGGGGAGTGTGTGTGTAGGAGTGTGTGAGCATTTGTGATAAGTTTGGGGGAGTTTGTATTCGTAGGAGTGTGTGAACGTGTGAGATAATTGTGGGTGTGTGTGTGTGTAGGAGTGTGTGAGCATGTGTGATAAGTGTGGGGGTGTGTGAGTGTGTGTGTAGGTGTTTGTGAGTGTGTGTGATAAGTGTGTGTTTGTGTGTGATAAGTGTGTGTTTAGGAGTGTGTGAGTGTGTGTGATAAGTGTGTGTAGGAGTGTGTGGGTGTGTGTGATAAGTGTGGGTGTGTGTGTGTGTGTGTGTAGGAGTGTGTGAGGTTGTTTGATAAGTGTGGGTGTAGGAGTGTGTGAGGGTGTGTGAAAAGTGTGGGGATGTGTGTGTAGGAGTGTGTGAGGGTGTGTGATAAGTGTGGGGGTGTGTGTGTCTGGAGTGTGTAAGGGTGTGTGATAAGTGTGGGGGTGTGTGTATGTGTAGGAGTGTGTGAGCGTGTGTGATATGTGTGTGTCTGTTTGTGTGTGTAGGAATGTGTGAGCGTGTGTGATAAGTGTGTATGTGGCTGTGTGCAGGAGTGTCTGAGCGTGTGTGATAAGTGTGGGTGTGTGTGTCTGTGTAGGAGTGTGTGAGGGTGTTTGATAAGTGTGGGTGTGTGTGTGTGTGTGTTTGTAGGAGTTTGTGAGGGTGTGTGATAAGTGTGGGGGTGTGTGTGTAGGAGTTTGTGAGGGTGTGTGATAAGTGTGGGTGTGTGTGTGTGTGTGTAGGAGTGTGTGAGCGTTTGTGATAAGTGCGGGGGGGGTGTCTATGCGTAGGAGTGTGTGAGCGTGTATGATAAGGGTGGGTGTGTATGTGAGTGTGTGTAGGAGTGTATGATAAATGTGGGTGTGTGTGTGTGTAGGACTATGTGAGCATGTGTGATAAGTGTGTGTGTGTGTGTGTGTGTTTGTGTGTGTGTGTGTAGGAGTGTGTCAGTGTGTGTGATAAGTGTGGCGGTGTCTGTGTGTGTGTGTCGCAGTGTGTGTGTGTGTGTGTGTGAGTGTAGGAGTGTGTGAGCATGTGTGATAAGTGTGTGTGTGTGTGTGTGTGTAGGAGTGTGTGAGGGTGTGCGATAAGTGTGGGAGTGTGTGTATAGGAGTGTGTGAGTGTGTGTGATAAGTGTGGGGGAGTGTGTGTAGGAGTGTGTGAGCATTTGTGATAAGTTTGGGGGAGTGTGTATGCGTAGGAGTGTGTGAACGTGTGTGATAATTGTGGGTGTGTGTGTGTGTAGGAGTGTGTGAGCATGTGTGATAAGTGTGGGGGTGTGTGAGTGTGTGTGTAGGTGTTTGTGAGTGTGTGTGATAAGTGTATGTGTGTGTGTGATAAGTGTGTGTTTAGGAGTGTGTGTGATAAGTGTGTGTAGGAGTGTGTGAGTGTGTGTGATAAGTGTGTGTTTGTGTGTGTAGGAGTGTGTGAGGGTGTGTGATAAGTGTGGGGGTGTGTGTGTAGGAGTGTGTGAGGGTGTGTGATAAGTGTGGGTGTGTGTGTGTGTAGGAGTGTGTGAGGGTGTGTGATAAGTGTGGGGCCGTGTGTGTGTGTGATTAGTGTGGGTGTGTGTGTGATAAGTGTGTGTGTGTGGGTAGGAGTGTGTGAGGGTGTGTGATAAGTGTGGGGGTGTGTGTGTAGGAGTGTGTCAGGGTGTGTGATAAGTCTGCTGGTGTGTGTGTAGGATATTGTGAGTGTGTGTGATAAGTGTGTGTGCGTAGGAGTGTATGAGTGTGTGTGATAAGTTTGGGTGGTTGTGTGTGTAGGAGTGTGTGAGGGTGTGTGATAAGTGTGGGGTTGTGTGTGTGTTTGTGTAGGAGTGTCTGAGTATGTGTGATAATTGAGTGTGTGTGTGTGTGTGTGTGTGTGTGTGTGTCTGTGTGTGTGTGATATGTGTGTGTGTAGGAGTGTGTGAGTGTGTGTGATAAGTGCGGGGTTGTGTGTGTGTGTGTAGGAGTGTGTGAGCGTGTGTGATAAGTATGGGGTGTTTGTGTGTGTAGGACTGTGTGAGCGTGTGTGATAAGTATGGGGTGTGTGTGTGTGTGTGTGTAGGAGTGTGTGAGTGTGTGTGATAAGTGTGGGTGTGTGTTTGTGTGTGTAGGAGTGTGTGAGGGTGTGTGATAAGTGTGGGTGTGTGTGTGTAGGAGTGTGTGAGTGTGTGTGAAAAGTGTGTGTGTGTGTGTGTAGGAGTGTGTGAGCGTGTGTGATAAGTATGGGGTGTGTGTGTGTGTGTAGGAGTGTGTGAGTGTGTGTGATAAGTGTGGGTGTGTGTTTGTGTAGGAGTGTCTGAGGGTGTGTAATAAATTTGGGGGTGTGTTTGTGTAGGAGTGTGTGAGCATGTGCGATAAGTGTGGGGGGGTGTGTGTGTGTGTGTGTGTAGGAGTGTGTGAATGTATGCAATAAGTGTGGGTGTGTGTATGTGTATGTGGGAGTGTGTGAACGTGTGTGATAACTGTGGGGGTGAGTGTGTGTGTGTAGGAGATTGTGAGCATTTGTGATAAGTGTGGGGATGTGTGCCTGTGTAGGAGTGTGAGAGCGTGTGTGATAAGTGTGTGTGTGTGTGTAGGAGTGTGTGAGTGTGTGTGATAAGTGTGTGTGTGTGTGTGTGTGTGTGTGTAGGAGTGTGTGATTGTGTGTGATAAGTGTGGGTGTGTGTGTGTAAAAGTGTGTGAGGGTGTGTGATAAGAGTGGGGGTGTGTGTGTGTGTGTAGGAGTGTGTGAGGGTGTGTGATAAGTGTGGGTGTGTGTGTGTGTGTGTGTAGGAGTGTGTGAGTGTGTGTGATAAGTGTGGGGGTGTGTGTGTGTGTGTGTTTGTAGGAGTGTGTGAGCGTGTGTGATAACTGTGGGGGTGAGTGTCTGTGTGTAGGAGTGTGTGAGCGTATGTGATAAGTGTGGGGATGTGTGCGTGTGTGTAGGAGTGTGTGAGCGCGTGTGATAAGTGTGTGTGTGTGCAGGAGTGTGTGAGCGTGTGTGATAAGTTTGGGTGTGTGTGTGTGTAGGAGTGTGTGAGTGTGTGTGATAAATGTGGTGGTGTGTGTGTGTGTAGGAGTGCGTGAGGGTGTGTGATATGTGTGGGTGTGTGTGTGTGTGTAGGAGTGTGTGAGTGTGTGTGATAAGTGTGGGTGTGTGTGTGTGTGTGTGTGTAGGAGTGTGTGAGTGTGTGTGATAAGTGTGGGTGTGTGTGTGTGTGTGTAGGAGTGTGTGAGTGTGTGTGATAAGTGTGTGGGGGGTGTGTGTGTAGGAGTTTGTGAGCATGTGTGATAAGTGTGGGTGAGTGTGTGTGTGTGTAGGAGTGTGTGAGTGTGTGTGATAAGTGTGGGTGTGTGTGTGTGTGTGTGTAGGAGTGTGTGAGAGTGTGTGATATGTGTGGGTGTGTGTGTGTGTGTGTGTGAGTGTGTGTGATAAGTGTGGGTGAGTGTGTGTGTGTGTAGGAGTGTGTGAGTGTGTGTGATAAGTGTGGGTGTGTGTGTAGGAGTGTGTGAGGGTGTGTGATAAGTTTGGGGGTGTGTGTGTAGCAGTGTGTGAGTGTGTGTGATAAGTGTGGGGGAGTGTGTGTAGGAGTGTGTGAGAGTGTGTGACAAGTGTGTGGCTGTGTGTGTGTGTAGGAGTGTGTGAGGGTGTGTGATAAATGTGGGTGTGTGTGTGTAAGAGCGTGTGAGGGCGTGTGATAAGTGTGGGTGTGTGTGTGCGTAGGAGTGTGTGAGGGCATGTGATAAGTGTGTGTGTCTGTGTAGGAGTGTGTGAGTGTGTGTGATAAGTGTGGGTGTGTGTGTTTGTCTGTGTGTAGGAGTTTGTGAGGGTGTGTGATAAGTGTGTGGGTGTGTGTGTAGGAGTGTGTGATAAGTGTGGGTGTGTGTGTGTAGGAGTGTGTGAGGGTGTGTGATAAGTGTGCTGGTGTGTGTGTAGGAGAGTGTGAGTATGTGTGATAAGTGTGTGTGTGTGTGTGTACGTAGGAGTGTATGAGCGTGTGTGATAATTGTGGATGTGTGTGTGTAGGAGTGTGTGAGCATGTGTGATAAGTGTGGGGGTGTGTGAGTGTGTGTGTAGGTGTTTGTGAGTGTGTGTGATAAGTGTGTGTGTGTGTGTGATAAGTGTGTGTTTAGGAGTGTGTGTGATAAGTGTGTGTAGGAGTGTGTGAGTGTGTGTGATAAGTGTGTGTTTGTGTGTGTAGGAGTGTGTGAGGGTGTGTGATAAGTGTGTGTTTGTGTGTGTAGGAGTGTGTGAGGGTGTGTGATAAGTGTGGGTGTGTGTGTGTGTAGGAGTGTGTGAGGGTGTGTGATAAGTGTGGGGCCGTGTGTGTGTGTGATTAGTGTGGGTGTGTGTGTGATAAGTGTGTGTGTGTGGGTAGGAGTGTGTGAGGGTGTGTGATAAGTGTGGGGGTGTGTGTGTAGGAGTGTGTCAGGGTGTGTGATAAGTCTGCTGGTGTGTGTGTAGGATATTGTGAGTGTGTGTGATAAGTGTGTGTGCGTAGGAGTGTATGAGTGTGTGTGATAAGTTTGGGTGGTTGTGTGTGTAGGAGTGTGTGAGGGTGTGTGATAAGTGTGGGGTTGTGTGTGTGTTTGTGTAGGAGTGTCTGAGTATGTGTGATAATTGAGTGTGTGTGTGTGTGTGTGTGTGTGTGTGTGTGTGTGTGTCTGTGTGTGTGTGATATGTGTGTGTGTAGGAGTGTGTGAGTGTGTGTGATAAGTGCGGGGTTGTGTGTGTGTGTGTAGGAGTGTGTGAGCGTGTGTGATAAGTATGGGGTGTTTGTGTGTGTAGGACTGTGTGAGCGTGTGTGATAAGTATGGGGTGTGTGTGTGTGTGTGTGTAGGAGTGTGTGAGTGTGTGTGATAAGTGTGGGTGTGTGTTTGTGTGTGTAGGAGTGTGTGAGGGTGTGTGATAAGTGTGGGTGTGTGTGTGTAGGAGTGTGTGAGTGTGTGTGAAAAGTGTGTGTGTGTGTGTGTAGGAGTGTGTGAGCGTGTGTGATAAGTATGGGGTGTGTGTGTGTGTGTAGGAGTGTGTGAGTGTGTGTGATAAGTGTGGGTGTGTGTTTGTGTAGGAGTGTCTGAGGGTGTGTAATAAATTTGGGGGTGTGTTTGTGTAGGAGTGTGTGAGCATGTGCGATAAGTGTGGGGGGGTGTGTGTGTGTGTGTGTGTAGGAGTGTGTGAATGTATGCAATAAGTGTGGGTGTGTGTATGTGTATGTGGGAGTGTGTGAACGTGTGTGATAACTGTGGGGGTGAGTGTGTGTGTGTAGGAGATTGTGAGCATTTGTGATAAGTGTGGGGATGTGTGCCTGTGTAGGAGTGTGAGAGCGTGTGTGATAAGTGTGTGTGTGTGTGTAGGAGTGTGTGAGTGTGTGTGATAAGTGTGTGTGTGTGTGTGTGTGTGTGTGTAGGATTGTGTGATTGTGTGTGATAAGTGTGGGTGTGTGTGTGTAAAAGTGTGTGAGGGTGTGTGATAAGAGTGGGGGTGTGTGTGTGTGTGTAGGAGTGTGTGAGGGTGTGTGATAAGTGTGGGTGTGTGTGTGTGTGTGTGTGTAGGAGTGTGTGAGTGTGTGTGATAAGTGTGGGGGTGTGTGTGTGTGTGTGTTTGTAGGAGTGTGTGAGCGTGTGTGATAACTGTGGGGGTGAGTGTCTGTGTGTAGGAGTGTGTGAGCGTATGTGATAAGTGTGGGGATGTGTGCGTGTGTGTAGGAGTGTGTGAGCGCGTGTGATAAGTGTGTGTGTGTGCAGGAGTGTGTGAGCGTGTGTGATAAGTTTGGGTGTGTGTGTGTGTAGGAGTGTGTGAGTGTGTGTGATAAATGTGGTGGTGTGTGTGTGTGTAGGAGTGCGTGAGGGTGTGTGATATGTGTGGGTGTGTGTGTGTGTGTAGGAGTGTGTGAGTGTGTGTGATAAGTGTGGGTGTGTGTGTGTGTGTGTGTAGGAGTGTGTGAGTGTGTGTGATAAGTGTGGGTGTGTGTGTGTGTGTGTAGGAGTGTGTGAGTGTGTGTGATAAGTGTGTGGGGGGTGTGTGTGTAGGAGTTTGTGAGCATGTGTGATAAGTGTGGGTGAGTGTGTGTGTGTGTAGGAGTGTGTGAGTGTGTGTGATAAGTGTGGGTGTGTGTGTGTGTGTGTGTAGGAGTGTGTGAGGGTGTGTGATATGTGTGGGTGTGTGTGTGTGTGTGTGTGAGTGTGTGTGATAAGTGTGGGTGAGTGTGTGTGTGTGTAGGAGTGTGTGAGTGTGTGTGATAAGTGTGGGTGTGTGTGTAGGAGTGTGTGAGGGTGTGTGATAAGTTTGGGGGTGTGTGTGTAGCAGTGTGTGAGTGTGTGTGATAAGTGTGGGGGAGTGTGTGTAGGAGTGTGTGAGAGTGTGTGACAAGTGTGTGGCTGTGTGTGTGTGTAGGAGTGTGTGAGGGTGTGTGATAAATGTGGGTGTGTGTGTGTAAGAGCGTGTGAGGGCGTGTGATAAGTGTGGGTGTGTGTGTGCGTAGGAGTGTGTGAGGGCATGTGATAAGTGTGTGTGTCTGTGTAGGAGTGTGTGAGTGTGTGTGATAAGTGTGGGTGTGTGTGTTTGTCTGTGTGTAGGAGTTTGTGAGGGTGTGTGATAAGTGTGTGGGTGTGTGTGTAGGAGTGTGTGATAAGTGTGGGTGTGTGTGTGTAGGAGTGTGTGAGGGTGTGTGATAAGTGTGCTGGTGTGTGTGTAGGAGAGTGTGAGTATGTGTGATAAGTGTGTGTGTGTGTGTGTACGTAGGAGTGTATGAGCGTGTGTGATAATTGTGGATGTGTGTGTGTAGGAGTGTGTGAGAGTGTGTGATAAGTGTGGGGTTGTGTGTGTGTGTAGGAGTGTCTGAGTGTGTGTGATAATTGAGTGTGTGTGTGTGTGTGTGTGTGTGTGTGTGGCGCGTGTGTGTGATAAGTGTGTGTAGGAGTGTTTGGGGGTGTGTGATAAGTGTGGGTGTGTGTCTGTGTGTAGGAGTGTGTGAGTGTGTGTGATAAGTGTGGAGTTGTGTGTGTTTAGGATTGTGTGAGCGTGTGTGATAAGTGTGGGTGTGTGTTTGTGTGTGTAGGAGTGTGTGAGGGTGTGTGATAAGTGTGGCTGTGTGTGTGTGTGTGTGTAGGAGTGTGTGAGGGTGTGTGATAAGTGTGGGTGTGTGTGTGTGTAGGAGTGTGTGAGAGTCTGTGATAACTGTGGGGGTGTGTGTGTATGTGTAGGAGTGTGTGAGCGTCTGTGATAACTGTGGGGGTGAGTGTGTGTGTGTAGGAGTGTGTGAGGGTGTGTGATAAGTGTGGGGGTGTGTTAGTGTAGGAGTGTGAGAGCGTGTGTGATAAGTGTGTGTGTGTGTGTGTGTGTGTGCGTTTAGGAGTGTGTGAGCGTGTGTGATAAGTTTGGGGGTGTGTGCGTGTAGGAGTGTGTGAGGTTGTGTGTTAAGTTTGGGTGTGTGTGTGTGCGTGTAGGGGAGTGTGAGGGTGTGTGATAAGTGTGGGGTGTGTGTGTGTGTGTGGGTGAGTGTGTGAGGGTGTATGATAAGTGTCGGTGTGTGTGTGTGTGTGTAGGAGTGTGTGAGTGTGTGTGATAAGTGTAGGTGTGTGTGTAGGAGTGTGTGAGTGTGTGTGATAAGTGTAGGTGTGTGTGTGTGTAGGAGTGTGTGAGTGTGTGTGATAAGTGTGTGTGTGTGTGTGTAGGAGTGTGTGTGTGTGTAGGAGTGTGTGAGGGTGTGTGATAAGTTTGGGTGTGTGTGTGTAGGAGTTTGTGAGTGTGTGTGATAAGTGTGGGTGTGTGTGTGTGTGTGTGTAGGAGTGTGTGAGCGTGTGTGACAAGTGTGGGGGTGTGTGTGTGTAGGAGTGTGTGAGGGTGTGTGATAAGTGTGGGTGTGTGTGTGTGTATGTGTGTGTGTGTAGGAGTTTGTGAGTGTGTGTGATAAGTGTGTGTGTGTGTGTGGGTTTAGGAGTGTATGAGCGTGTGTCATAAGTGTGGGGGTGAGTGTGTGTGTGTGTGTCGGAGTGTGTGAGCGTCTGTGATAAGTGTGGGTGTGTGTATGCGTAGGAGTGTGTGAGGGTGTGTGATAAGTGTGGGGGTGTGTGTGTGTGTGTAGGAGTTTGTGAGTGTGTGTGATAAGTGTGGGTGTGTGTGTATGTGTAGGAGTGTGTGAGGGTGTGTGATAAGTGTGTGTGTGTGTGTGTGTGTGTGTGAGTGTATGAGTGTGTGAGCTTGTGTGATAAGTGTGGGGATGTGTGCATGAGTGTAGGAGTGTGTGAGTGTATGTGATAAGTGTGTATGTGTGTGTGTGTGTGTGTGTGTGTGTGTGTGTGTGTGTGTGTGTGTGTGTGTGTGTGTAGGAGTGTGTGAGGGTGTGTGATACGTTTGGATGTGTGTGTGTGTGTAGGAGTGTGTGTGGGTGTGTGATATGTGTGTGTGTGTAGGAGTGTGTGATTGTGTGTGATAAGTGTGAGTGTGTTGTGTGTGTGTGTAGGAGTGTGTGAGGGTGTGTGATAAGTGTGGGGGTGTGTGTGTGGGGGTGTGTGAGGGTGTGTGATAAGTGTGGGTGTGTGTGTGTTTGTAGCAGTGTGTGAGGGTGTGTGATAAGTGTGGCTGTGTGTGTGTGTGTAGGAGTGTGTGAGGGTGTGTGATAAGTGTGGGTGTGTGTGTGTGTAGGAGTGTGTGAGCGTCTGTGATAACTGTGGGGGTGTGTGTGTATGTGTAGGAGTGTGTGAGCGTCTGTGATAACTGTGGGGGTGAGTGTGTGTGTGTAGGAGTGTGTGAGGGTGTGTGATAAGTGTGGGGGTGTGTTAGTGTAGGAGTGTGAGAGCGTGCGTGATAAGTGTGTGTGTGTGTGTGTGTGCGTTTAGGAGTGTGTGAGCGTGTGTGATAAGTTTGGGGGTGTGTGCGTGTAGGAGTGTGTGAGGTTGTGTGTTAAGTGTGGGTGTGTGTGTGTGCGTGTAGGGGAGTGTGAGGGTGTGTGATAAGTGTGGGGTGTGTGTGTGTGTGTGGGTGAGTGTGTGAGGGTGTATGATAAGTGTCGGTGTGTGTGTGTGTGTGTGTAGGAGTGTGTGAGTGTGGTGATAAGTGTAGGTGTGTGTGTGTAGGAGTGTGTGAGTGTGTGTGATAAGTGTAGGTGTGTGTGTGTGTAGGAGTGTGTGAGTGTGTGTGATAAGTGTGTGTGTGTGTGTGTAGGAGTGTGTGTGTGTGTAGGAGTGTGTGAGGGTGTGTGATAAGTTTGGGTGTGTGTGTGTAGGAGTGTGTGAGTGTGTGTGATAAGTGTAGGTGTGTGTGTGTAGGAGTGTGTGAGTGTGTGTGATAAGTGTAGGTGTGTGTGTGTGTAGGAGTGTGTGAGTGTGTGTGATAAGTGTGTGTGTGTGTGTGTAGGAGTGTGTGTGTGTGTAGGAGTGTGTGAGGGTGTGTGATAAGTTTGGGTGTGTGTGTGTAGGAGTTTGTGAGTGTGTGTGATAAGTGTGGGTGTGTGTGTGTGTGTGTAGGAGTGTGTGAGCGTGTGTGACAAGTGTGGGGGTGTGTGTGTGTAGGAGTGTGTGAGGGTGTGTGATAAGTGTGGGTGTGTGTGTGTGTGCGTGTGTGTGTAGGAGTTTGTGAGTGTGTGTGATAAGTGTGTGTGTGTGTGTGGGTTTAGGAGTGTATGAGCGTGTGTCATAAGTGTGGGGGTGAGTGTGTGTGTGTGTGTCGGAGTGTGTGAGCGTCTGTGATAAGTGTGGGTGTGTGTATGCGTAGGAGTGTGTGAGGGTGTGTGATAAGTGTGGGTGTGTGTGTGTGTGTGTGTAGGAGTTTGTGAGTGTGTGTGATAAGTGTGGGTGTGTGTGTATGTGTAGGAGTGTGTGAGGGTGTGTGATAAGTGTGTGTGTGTGTGTGCATGAGTGTAGGAGTGTGTGAGTGTATGTGATAAGTGTGTATGTGTGTGTGTGTGTGTGTGTGTGTGTGTGTAGGAGTGTGTGAGGGTGTGTGATAAGTGTGTGTGTGGCTGTTTGTGTAGGAGTGTGTGAGGGTGTGTGATATGTGTGTGTGTGTAGGAGTGTGTGATTGTGTGTGATAAGTGTGAGTGTGTTGTGTGTGTGTGTAGGAGTGTGTGAGGGTGTGTGATAAGTGTGGGGGTGTGTGTGTGGGGGTGTGTGAGGGTGTGTGATAAGTGTGGGTGTGTGTGTGTTTGTAGCAGTGTGTGAGGGTGTGTGATAAGTGTGGCTGTGTGTGTGTGTAGGAGTGTGTGAGGGTGTGTGATAAGTGTGGGTGTGTGTGTGTGTAGGAGTGTGTGAGCGTCTGTGATAACTGTGGGGGTGTGTGTGTATGTGTAGGAGTGTGTGAGCGTCTGTGATAACTGTGGGGGTGAGTGTGTGTGTGTAGGAGTGTGTGAGGGTGTGTGATAAGTGTGGGGGAGTGTTAGTGTAGGAGTGTGAGAGCGTGTGTGATAAGTGTGTGTGTGTGTGTGTGTGTGTGCGTTTAGGAGTGTGTGAGCGTGTGTGATAAGTTTGGGGGTGTGTGCGTGTAGGAGTGTTTGAGGTTGTGTGTTAAGTGTGGGTGTGTGTGTGTGCGTGTAGGGGAGTGTGAGGGTGTGTGATAAGTGTGGGGTGTGTGTGTGTGTGTGGGTGAGTGTGTGAGGGTGTATGATAAGTGTCGGTGTGTGTGTGTGTGTGTGTAGGAGTGTGTGAGTGTGTGTGATAAGTGTAGGTGTGTGTGTGTGTAGGAGTGTGTGAGTGTGTGTGATAAGTGTAGGTGTGTGTGTGTGTAGGAGTGTGTGAGTGTGTGTGATAAGTGTGTGTGTGTGTGTGTGTGTGTAGGAGTGTGTGAGTGTGTGTGATAAGTGTGGGGGTGTGTGTGTGTAGGAGTGTGTGAGTGTGTGTGATATGTGTAGGTGTGTGTGTGTGTAGGAGTGTGTGAGCATCTGTAATAAGTGTGGGTGTGTGTATGCGTAGGAGTGTGTGAGGGTGTGTGATAAGTGTGGGGGTGTGTGTATGCGTAGGAGTGTGTGAGGGTGTGTGATAAGTGTGGGGGTGTGTGTGTGTGTGTAGGATTTTGTGAGCGTGTGTGATAAGTGTGGGTGTGTGTGTATGTGTAGGAGTGTGTGAGGGTGTGTGATAAGTGTGGGGGCGTGTGTGTGTGTCTAGGTGTGTGTGAGTGTGTGAGATAATTGTGTGTGTGTGTGTGTGTGTGTGTGTGCGTGTGCGTGATAAATGTGTGTGAGGGTGTTTGATAAGTGTGGCGGGGTGTGTGTGTGTGTAGGAGTGTGTAGGAGTGTGTGTGATAAGTGTGGGTGTGTGTGTAGGAGTGTGTGAGTGTGTGTGATAAGTGTGTGTGTGTGTGTAGGAGTGTGTGTGTGTGTAGGAGTGTGTGAGGGTGTGTGATAAGTTTGGGTGTGTGTGTGTAGGAGTTTGTGAGTGTGTGTGATAAGTGTGGGTGTGTGTGTGTGTGTAGGAGTGTGTGAGCGTGTGTGACAAGTGTGGGGGTGTGTGTGTGTAGGAGTGTGTGAGGGTGTGTGATAAGTGTGGGTGTGTGTGTGTGTGCGTGTGTGTGTAGGAGTTTGTGAGTGTGTGTGATAAGTGTGTGTGTGTGTGTGGGTTTAGGAGTGTATGAGCGTGTGTCATAAGTGTGGGGGTGAGTGTGTGTGTGTGTGTCGGAGTGTGTGAGCGTCTGTGATAAGTGTGGGTGTGTGTATGCGTAGGAGTGTGTGAGGGTGTGTGATAAGTGTGGGTGTGTGTGTGTGTGTGTGTAGGAGTTTGTGAGTGTGTGTGATAAGTGTGGGTGTGTGTGTATGTGTAGGAGTGTGTGAGGGTGTGTGATAAGTGTGTGTGTGTGCATGAGTGTAGGAGTGTGTGAGTGTATGTGATAAGTGTGTATGTGTGTGTGTGTGTGTGTGTGTGTGTGTGTGTGTGTGTGTGTAGGAGTGTGTGAGGGTGTGTGATAAGTGTGTGTGTGGCTGTTTGTGTAGGAGTGTGTGAGGGTGTGTGATATGTGTGTGTGTGTAGGAGTGTGTGATTGTGTGTGATAAGTGTGAGTGTGTTGTGTGTGTGTGTAGGAGTGTGTGAGGGTGTGTGATAAGTGTGGGGGTGTGTGTGTGGGGGTGTGTGAGGGTGTGTGATAAGTGTGGGTGTGTGTGTGTTTGTAGCAGTGTGTGAGGGTGTGTGATAAGTGTGGCTGTGTGTGTGTGTAGGAGTGTGTGAGGGTGTGTGATAAGTGTGGGTGTGTGTGTGTGTAGGAGTGTGTGAGCGTCTGTGATAACTGTGGGGGTGTGTGTGTATGTGTAGGAGTGTGTGAGCGTCTGTGATAACTGTGGGGGTGAGTGTGTGTGTGTGTAGGAGTGTGTGAGGGTGTGTGATAAGTGTGGGGGAGTGTTAGTGTAGGAGTGTGAGAGCGTGTGTGATAAGTGTGTGTGTGTGTGTGTGTGTGTGTGCGTTTAGGAGTGTGTGAGCGTGTGTGATAAGTTTGGGGGTGTGTGCGTGTAGGAGTGTGTGAGGTTGTGTGTTAAGTGTGGGTGTGTGTGTGTGCGTGTAGGGGAGTGTGAGGGTGTGTGATAAGTGTGGGGTGTGTGTGTGTGTGTGGGTGAGTGTGTGAGGGTGTATGATAAGTGTCGGTGTGTGTGTGTGTGTGTGTAGGAGTGTGTGAGTGTGTGTGATAAGTGTAGGTGTGTGTGTGTAGGAGTGTGTGAGTGTGTGTGATAAGTGTAGGTGTGTGTGTGTGTAGGAGTGTGTGAGTGTGTGTGATAAGTGTGTGTGTGTGTGTGTAGCAGTGTGTGTGTGTGTAGGAGTGTGTGAGGGTGTGTGATAAGTTTGGGTGTGTGTGTGTAGGAGTGTGTGAGTGTGTGTGATAAGTGTAGGTGTGTGTGTGTAGGAGTGTGTGAGTGTGTGTGATAAGTGTAGGTGTGTGTGTGTGTAGGAGTGTGTGAGTGTGTGTGATAAGTGTGTGTGTGTGTGTGTAGGAGTGTGTGTGTGTGTAGGAGTGTGTGAGGGTGTGTGATAAGTTTGGGTGTGTGTGTGTAGGAGTTTGTGAGTGTGTGTGATAAGTGTGGGTGTGTGTGTGCGTGTGTAGGAGTGTGTGAGCGTGTGTGACAAGTGTGGGGGTGTGTGTGTGTAGGAGTGTGTGAGGGTGTGTGATAAGTGTGGGTGTGTGTGTGTGTGCGTGTGTGTGTAGGAGTTTGTGAGTGTGTGTGATAAGTGTGTGTGTGTGTGTGGGTTTAGGAGTGTATGAGCGTGTGTCATAAGTGTGGGGGTGAGTGTGTGTGTGTGTGTCGGAGTGTGTGAGCGTCTGTGATAAGTGTGGGTGTGTGTATGCGTAGGAGTGTGTGAGGGTGTGTGATAAGTGTGGGTGTGTGTGTGTGTGTGTGTAGGAGTTTGTGAGTGTGTGTGATAAGTGTGGGTGTGTGTGTATGTGTAGGAGTGTGTGAGGGTGTGTGATAAGTGTGTGTGTGTGTGTGCATGAGTGTAGGAGTGTGTGAGTGTATGTGATAAGTGTGTATGTGTGTGTGTGTGTGTGTGTGTGTGTGTGTGTGTGTAGGAGTGTGTGAGGGTGTGTGATAAGTGTGTGTGTGGCTGTTTGTGTAGGAGTGTGTGAGGGTGTGTGATATGTGTGTGTGTGTAGGAGTGTGTGATTGTGTGTGATAAGTGTGAGTGTGTTGTGTGTGTGTGTAGGAGTGTGTGAGGGTGTGTGATAAGTGTGGGGGTGTGTGTGTGGGGGTGTGTGAGGGTGTGTGATAAGTGTGGGTGTGTGTGTGTTTGTAGCAGTGTGTGAGGGTGTGTGATAAGTGTGGCTGTGTGTGTGTGTAGGAGTGTGTGAGGGTGTGTGATAAGTGTGGGTGTGTGTGTGTGTAGGAGTGTGTGAGCGTCTGTGATAACTGTGGGGGTGTGTGTGTATGTGTAGGAGTGTGTGAGCGTCTGTGATAACTGTGGGGGTGAGTGTGTGTGTGTAGGAGTGTGTGAGGGTGTGTGATAAGTGTGGGGGAGTGTTAGTGTAGGAGTGTGAGAGCGTGTGTGATAAGTGTGTGTGTGTGTGTGTGTGTGCGTTTCGGAGTGTGTGAGCGTGTGTGATAAGTTTGGGGGTGTGTGCGTGTAGGAGTGTTTGAGGTTGTGTGTTAAGTGTGAGTGTGTGTGTGTGCGTGTAGGGGAGTGTGAGGGTGTGTGATAAGTGTGGGGTGTGTGTGTGTGTGTGGGTGAGTGTGTGAGGGTGTATGATAAGTGTCGGTGTGTGTGTGTGTGTGTGTGTAGGAGTGTGTGAGTGTGTGTGATAAGTGTAGGTGTGTGTGTGTGTAGGAGTGTGTGAGTGTGTGTGATAAGTGTAGGTGTGTGTGTGTGTAGGAGTGTGTGAGTGTGTGTGATAAGTGTGTGTGTGTGTGTGTGTGTGTGTAGGAGTGTGTGAGTGTGTGTGATAAGTGTGGGGGTGTGTGTGTGTAGGAGTGTGTGAGTGTGTGTGATATGTGTAGGTGTGTGTGTGTGTAGGAGTGTGTGAGCATCTGTAATAAGTGTGGGTGTGTGTATGCGTAGGAGTGTGTGAGGGTGTGTGATAAGTGTGGGGGTGTGTGTATGCGTAGGAGTGTGTGAGGGTGTGTGATAAGTGTGGGGGTGTGTGTGTGTGTGTGTGTAGGAGTGTGTGAGTGTGTGTGATAAGTGTAGGTGTGTGTGTGTAGGAGTGTGTGAGTGTGTGTGATAAGTGTAGGTGTGTGTGTGTGTAGGAGTGTGTGAGTGTGTGTGATAAGTGTGTGTGTGTGTGTGTAGGAGTGTGTGTGTGTGTAGGAGTGTGTGAGGGTGTGTGATAAGTTTGGGTGTGTGTGTGTAGGAGTGTGTGAGTGTGTGTGATAAGTGTAGGTGTGTGTGTGTAGGAGTGTGTGAGTGTGTGTGATAAGTGTAGGTGTGTGTGTGTGTAGGAGTGTGTGAGTGTGTGTGATAAGTGTGTGTGTGTGTGTGTAGGAGTGTGTGTGTGTGTAGGAGTGTGTGAGGGTGTGTGATAAGTTTGGGTGTGTGTGTGTAGGAGTTTGTGAGTGTGTGTGATAAGTGTGGGTGTGTGTGTGTGTGTGTAGGAGTGTGTGAGCGTGTGTGACAAGTGTGGGGGTGTGTGTGTGTAGGAGTGTGTGAGGGTGTGTGATAAGTGTGGGTGTGTGTGTGTGTGCGTGTGTGTGTAGGAGTTTGTGAGTGTGTGTGATAAGTGTGTGTGTGTGTGTGGGTTTAGGAGTGTATGAGCGTGTGTCATAAGTGTGGGGGTGAGTGTGTGTGTGTGTGTCGGAGTGTGTGAGCGTCTGTGATAAGTGTGGGTGTGTGTATGCGTAGGAGTGTGTGAGGGTGTGTGATAAGTGTGGGTGTGTGTGTGTGTGTGTGTAGGAGTTTGTGAGTGTGTGTGATAAGTGTGGGTGTGTGTGTATGTGTAGGAGTGTGTGAGGGTGTGTGATAAGTGTGTGTGTGTGTGTGCATGAGTGTAGGAGTGTGTGAGTGTATGTGATAAGTGTGTATGTGTGTGTGTGTGTGTGTGTGTGTGTGTGTGTGTGTAGGAGTGTGTGAGGGTGTGTGATAAGTGTGTGTGTGGCTGTTTGTGTAGGAGTGTGTGAGGGTGTGTGATATGTGTGTGTGTGTAGGAGTGTGTGATTGTGTGTGATAAGTGTGAGTGTGTTGTGTGTGTGTGTAGGAGTGTGTGAGGGTGTGTGATAAGTGTGGGGGTGTGTGTGTGGGGGTGTGTGAGGGTGTGTGATAAGTGTGGGTGTGTGTGTGTTTGTAGCAGTGTGTGAGGGTGTGTGATAAGTGTGGCTGTGTGTGTGTGTAGGAGTGTGTGAGGGTGTGTGATAAGTGTGGGTGTGTGTGTGTGTAGGAGTGTGTGAGCGTCTGTGATAACTGTGGGGGTGTGTGTGTATGTGTAGGAGTGTGTGAGCGTCTGTGATAACTGTGGGGGTGAGTGTGTGTGTGTAGGAGTGTGTGAGGGTGTGTGATAAGTGTGGGGGAGTGTTAGTGTAGGAGTGTGAGAGCGTGTGTGATAAGTGTGTGTGTGTGTGTGTGTGTGCGTTTAGGAGTGTGTGAGCGTGTGTGATAAGTTTGGGGGTGTGTGCGTGTAGGAGTGTTTGAGGTTGTGTGTTAAGTGTGAGTGTGTGTGTGTGCGTGTAGGGGAGTGTGAGGGTGTGTGATAAGTGTGGGGTGTGTGTGTGTGTGTGGGTGAGTGTGTGAGGGTGTATGATAAGTGTCGGTGTGTGTGTGTGTGTGTGTAGGAGTGTGTGAGTGTGTGTGATAAGTGTAGGTGTGTGTGTGTGTAGGAGTGTGTGAGTGTGTGTGATAAGTGTAGGTGTGTGTGTGTGTAGGAGTGTGTGAGTGTGTGTGATAAGTGTGTGTGTGTGTGTGTGTGTGTGTAGGAGTGTGTGAGTGTGTGTGATAAGTGTGGGGGTGTGTGTGTGTAGGAGTGTGTGAGTGTGTGTGATATGTGTAGGTGTGTGTGTGTGTAGGAGTGTGTGAGCATCTGTAATAAGTGTGGGTGTGTGTATGCGTAGGAGTGTGTGAGGGTGTGTGATAAGTGTGGGGGTGTGTGTATGCGTAGGAGTGTGTGAGGGTGTGTGATAAGTGTGGGGGTGTGTGTGTGTGTGTAGGATTTTGTGAGCGTGTGTGATAAGTGTGGGTGTGTGTGTATGTGTAGGAGTGTGTGAGGGTGTGTGATAAGTGTGGGGGCGTGTGTGTGTGTCTAGGTGTGTGTGAGTGTGTGAGATAATTGTGTGTGTGTGTGTGTGTGTGTGTGTGTGTGCGTGTGCGTGATAAATGTGTGTGAGGGTGTTTGATAAGTGTGGCGGGGTGTGTGTGTGTGTAGGAGTGTGTAGGAGTGTGTGTGATAAGTGTGGGTGTGTGTGTAGGAGTGTGTGAGTGTGTGTGATAAGTGTGTGTGTGTGTGTAGGAGTGTGTGTGTGTGTAGGAGTGTGTGAGGGTGTGTGATAAGTTTGGGTGTGTGTGTGTAGGAGTTTGTGAGTGTGTGTGATAAGTGTGGGTGTGTGTGTGTGTGTAGGAGTGTGTGAGCGTGTGTGACAAGTGTGGGGGTGTGTGTGTGTAGGAGTGTGTGAGGGTGTGTGATAAGTGTGGGTGTGTGTGTGTGTGCGTGTGTGTGTAGGAGTTTGTGAGTGTGTGTGATAAGTGTGTGTGTGTGTGTGGGTTTAGGAGTGTATGAGCGTGTGTCATAAGTGTGGGGGTGAGTGTGTGTGTGTGTGTCGGAGTGTGTGAGCGTCTGTGATAAGTGTGGGTGTGTGTATGCGTAGGAGTGTGTGAGGGTGTGTGATAAGTGTGGGTGTGTGTGTGTGTGTGTGTAGGAGTTTGTGAGTGTGTGTGATAAGTGTGGGTGTGTGTGTATGTGTAGGAGTGTGTGAGGGTGTGTGATAAGTGTGTGTGTGTGCATGAGTGTAGGAGTGTGTGAGTGTATGTGATAAGTGTGTATGTGTGTGTGTGTGTGTGTGTGTGTGTGTGTGTGTGTAGGAGTGTGTGAGGGTGTGTGATAAGTGTGTGTGTGGCTGTTTTTTTAGGAGTGTGTGAGGGTGTGTGATATGTGTGTGTGTGTAGGAGTGTGTGATTGTGTGTGATAAGTGTGAGTGTGTTGTGTGTGTGTGTAGGAGTGTGTGAGGGTGTGTGATAAGTGTGGGGGTGTGTGTGTGGGGGTGTGTGAGGGTGTGTGATAAGTGTGGGTGTGTGTGTGTTTGTAGCAGTGTGTGAGGGTGTGTGATAAGTGTGGCTGTGTGTGTGTGTAGGAGTGTGTGAGGGTGTGTGATAAGTGTGGGTGTGTGTGTGTGTAGGAGTGTGTGAGCGTCTGTGATAACTGTGGGGGTGTGTGTGTATGTGTAGGAGTGTGTGAGCGTCTGTGATAACTGTGGGGGTGAGTGTGTGTGTGTGTAGGAGTGTGTGAGGGTGTGTGATAAGTGTGGGGGAGTGTTAGTGTAGGAGTGTGAGAGCGTGTGTGATAAGTGTGTGTGTGTGTGTGTGTGTGTGCGTTTAGGAGTGTGTGAGCGTGTGTGATAAGTTTGGGGGGTGTGTGCGTGTAGGAGTGTGTGAGGTTGTGTGTTAAGTGTGGGTGTGTGTGTGTGCGTGTAGGGGAGTGTGAGGGTGTGTGATAAGTGTGGGGTGTGTGTGTGTGTGTGGGTGAGTGTGTGAGGGTGTATGATAAGTGTCGGTGTGTGTGTGTGTGTGTGTAGGAGTGTGTGAGTGTGTGTGATAAGTGTAGGTGTGTGTGTGTGTAGGAGTGTGTGAGTGTGTGTGATAAGTGTAGGTGTGTGTGTGTGTAGGAGTGTGTGAGTGTGTGTGATAAGTGTGTGTGTGTGTGTGTGTGTGTAGGAGTGTGTGAGTGTGTGTGATAAGTGTGGGGGTGTGTGTGTGTAGGAGTGTGTGAGTGTGTGTGATATGTGTAGGTGTGTGTGTGTGTAGGAGTGTGTGAGCATCTGTAATAAGTGTGGGTGTGTGTATGCGTAGGAGTGTGTGAGGGTGTGAGATAAGTGTGGGGGTGTGTGTATGCGTAGGAGTGTGTGAGGGTGTGTGATAAGTGTGGGGGTGTGTGTGTGTGTGTAGGATTTTGTGAGCGTGTGTGATAAGTGTGGGTGTGTGTGTATGTGTAGGAGTGTGTGAGGGTGTGTGATAAGTGTGGGGGCGTGTGTGTGTGTCTAGGTGTGTGTGAGTGTGTGAGATAATTGTGTGTGTGTGTGTGTGTGTGTGTGTGCGTGTGCGTGATAAATGTGTGTGAGGGTGTTTGATAAGTGTGGCGGGGTGTGTGTGTGTGTAGGAGTGTGTAGGAGTGTGTGTGATAAGTGTGGGTGTGTGTGTAGGAGTGTGTGAGTGTGTGTGATAAGTGTGTGTGTGTGTGTAGGAGTGTGTGTGTGTGTAGGAGTGTGTGAGGGTGTGTGATAAGTTTGGGTGTGTGTGTGTAGGAGTTTGTGAGTGTGTGTGATAAGTGTGTGTGTGTGTGTGTGTGTGTAGGAGTGTGTGAGCGTGTGTGACAAGTGTGGGTGTGTGTGTGTGTAGGAGTGTGTGAGGGTGTGTGATAAGTGTGGGTGTGTGTGTGTGTGCGTGTGTGTGTAGGAGTTTGTGAGTGTGTGTGATAAGTGTGTGTGTGTGTGTGTGGGTTTAGGAGTGTATGAGCGTGTGTCATAAGTGTGGGGGTGAGTGTGTGTGTGTGTGTCGGAGTGTGTGAGCGTCTGTGATAAGTGTGGGTGTGTGTATGCGTAGGAGTGTGTGTGGGTGTGTGATAAGTGTGGGGGTGTGTGTGTGTGTGTAGGAGTTTGTGAGCATGTGTGATAAGTGTGGGTGTGTGTGTATGTGTAGGAGTGTGTGAGGGTTTGTGATAAGTGTGTGTGTGTGTGTGTGAGTGTATGAGTGTGTGAGCTTGTGTGATAAGTGTGGGGATGTGTGCATGAGTGTAGGAGTGTGTGAGTGTATGTGATAAGTGTGTGTGTGTGTGTGTGTGTGTGTGTGTGTAGGAGTGTGTGAGGGTGTGTGATACGTTTGGATGTGTGTGTGTGTGTAGGAGTGTGTGAGGGTGTGTGATAAGTGTGTGTGTGGCTGTTTGTGTAGGAGTGTGTGAGGGTGTGTGATATGTGTGTGTGTGTAGGAGTGTGTGATTGTGTGTGATAAGTGTGAGTGTGTTGTGTGTGTGTGTAGGAGTGTGTGAGGGTGTGTGATAAGTGTGGGGGTGTGTGTGTGGGGGTGTGTGAGGGTGTGTGATAAGTGTGGGTGTGTGTGTGTTTGTAGCAGTGTGTGAGGGTGTGCGATAAGTGTGGCTGTGTGTGTGTGTGTAGGAGTGTGTGAGGGTGTGTGATAAGTGTGGGTGTGTGTGTGTGTAGGAGTGTGTGAGCGTCTGTGATAACTGTGGGGGTGTGTGTGTATGTGTAGGAGTGTGTGAGCGTCTGTGATAACTGTGGGGGTGAGTGTGTGTGTGTAGGAGTGTGTGAGGGTGTGTGATAAGTGTGGGGGTGTGTTAGTGTAGGAGTGTGAGAGCGTGTGTGATAAGTGTGTGTGTGTGTGTGTGTGTGTGTGCGTTTAGGAGTGTGTGAGCGTGTGTGATAAGTTTGGGGGTGTGTGCGTGTAGGAGTGTGTGAGGTTGTGTGTTAAGTGTGGGTGTGTGTGTGTGCGTGTAGGGGATTGTGAGGGTGTGTGATAAGTGTGGGGTGTGTGTGTGTGTGTGGGTGAGTGTGTGAGGGTGTATGATAAGTGTCGGTGTGTGTGTGTGTGTAGGAGTGTGTGTGTGTGTGTGATAAGTGTAGGTGTGTGTGTGTAGGAGTGTGTGAGTGTGTGTGATAAGTGTAGGTGTGTGTGTGTGTAGGAGTGTGTGAGTGTGTGTGATAAGTGTGGGGGTGTGTGTGTGTAGGAGTGTGTGAGTGTGTGTGATATGTGTAGGTGTGTGTGTGTGTGTAGGAGTGTGTGAGCATCTGTGATAAGTGTGGGTGTGTGTATGCGTAGGAGTGTGTGAGGGTGTGTGATAAGTGTGGGGGTGTGTGTATGCGTAGGAGTGTGTGATAAGTGTGGGGGTGTGTGTGTGTGTGTAGGATTTTGTGAGCGTGTGTGATAAGTGTGGGTGTGTGTGTATGTGTAGGAGTGTGTGACGGTGTGTGATAAGTGTGGGGGCGTGTGTGTGTGTCTAGGTGTGTGTGAGTGTGTGAGATAATTGTGTGTGTGTGTGTGTGTGTGTGTGTGCGTGTGCGTGATAAATGTGTGTGAGGGTGTTTGATAAGTGTGGCGGGGTGTGTGTGTGTGTGTAGGAGTGTGTAGGAGTGTGTGTGATAAGTGTGGGTGTGTGTGTAGGAGTGTGTGAGTGTGTGTGATAAGTGTGTGTGTGTGTGTGTCGGAGTGTGTGTGTGTGTAGGAGTGTGTGAGGGTGTGTGATAAGTTTGGGTGTGTGTGTGTAGGAGTTTGTGAGTGTGTGTGATAAGTGTGGGTGTGTGTGTGTGTGTGTAGGAGTGTGTGAGCGTGTGTGACAAGTGTGGGGGTGTGTGTGTGTAGGAGTGTGTGAGGGTGTGTGATAAGTGTGGGTGTGTGTGTGTGTGCGTGTGTGTGTAGGAGTTTATGAGTGTGTGTGATAAGTGTGTGTGTGTGTGTGGGTTTAGGAGTGTATGAGCGTGTGTCATAAGTGTGGGGGTGAGTGTGTGTGTGTGTGTCGGAGTGTGTGAGCGTCTGTGATAAGTGTGGGTGTGTGTATGCGTAGGAGTGTGTGTGGGTGTGTGATAAGTGTGGGGGTGTGTGTGTGTGTGTAGGAGTTTGTGAGCGTGTGTGATAAGTGTGGGTGTGTGTGTATGTGTAGGAGTGTGTGAGGGTTTGTGATAAGTGTGTGTGTGTGTGTGTGAGTGTATGAGTGTGTGTGTGTGTAGGAGTGTGTGAGGGTGTGTGATATGTGTTGGTGTGTGTGTGTGTAGGAGTGTGTGAGGGTGTGTGATAAGTGTGTGTGTGGCTGTTTGTGTAGGAGTGTGTGAGGGTGTGTGATATGTGTGTGTGTGTAGTAGTATGTGAGCGTGTGTGATAAGTGTGGGGTGTGTGTGTGTGTGTAGGAGTGTGTGAGGGTGTGTGATACGTTTGGATGTGTGTGTGTGTGTAGGAGTGTGTGAGGGTGTGTGATAAGTGTGTGTGTGGCTGTTTGTGTAGGAGTGTGTGAGGGTGTGTGATATGTGTTTGTGTGTAGGAGTGTGTGATTGTGTGTGATAAGTGTGAGTGTGTTGTGTGTGTGTGTAGGAGTGTGTGAGGGTGTGTGATAAGTGTGGGGGTGTGTGTGTGTGTGTAGGATTTTGTGAGCGTGTGTGATAAGTGTGGGTGTGTGTGTATGTGTAGGAGTGTGTGAGGGTGTGTGATAAGTGTGGGGGCGTGTGTGTGTGTCTAGGTGTGTGTGAGTGTGTGAGATAATTGTGTGTGTGTGTGTGTGTGTGTGTGCGTGTGCGTGATAAATATGTGTGAGGGTGTTTGATACGTGTGGCGGGGTGTGTGTGTGTGTAGGAGTGTGTAGGAGTGTGTGTGATAAGTGTGGGTGTGTGTGTAGGAGTGTGTGAGTGTGTGTGATAAGTGTGTGTGTGTGTAGGAGTGTGTGTGTGTGTAGGAGTGTGTGAGGGTGTGTGATAAGTGTGTGTGTGTGTGTGGGTTTAGGAGTGTATGAGCGTGTGTCATAAGTGTGGGGGTGAGTGTGTGTGTGTGTGTCGGAGTGTGTGAGCGTGTGATAAGTGTGGGTGTGTGTATGCGTAGGAGTGTGTGTGGGTGTGTGATAAGTGTGGGGGTGTGTGTGTGTGTGTAGGAGTTTGTGAGCATGTGTGATAAGTGTGGGTGTGTGTGTAGGAGTGTGTGAGTGTGTGTGATAAGTGTGTGTGTGTGTAGGAGTGTGTGTGTGTGTAGGAGTGTGTGAGGGTGTGTGATAAGTTTGGGTGTGTGTGTGTAGGAGTTTGTGAGTGTGTGTGATAAGTGTGGGTGTGTGTGTGTGTGTGTAGGAGTGTGTGAGCGTGTGTGACAAGTGTGGGTGTGTGTGTGTGTAGGAGTGTGTGAGGGTGTGTGATAAGTGTGGGTGTGTGTGTGTGTGCGTGTGTGTGTAGGAGTTTGTGAGTGTGTGTGATAAGTGTGTGTGTGTGTGTGGGTTTAGGAGTGTATGAGCGTGTGTCATAAGTGTGGGGGTGAGTGTGTGTGTGTGTGTCGGAGTGTGTGAGCGTCTGTGATAAGTGTGGGTGTGTGTATGCGTAGGAGTGTGTGTGGGTGTGTGATAAGTGTGGGGGTGTGTGTGTGTGTGTAGGAGTTTGTGAGCATGTGTGATAAGTGTGGGTGTGTGTGTATGTGTAGGAGTGTGTGAGGGTTTGTGATAAGTGTGTGTGTGTGTGTGTGAGTGTATGAGTGTGTGAGCTTGTGTGATAAGTGTGGGGATGTGTGCATGAGTGTAGGAGTGTGTGAGTGTATGTGATAAGTGTGTGTGTGTGTGTGTGTGTGTGTGTGTGTAGGAGTGTGTGAGGGTGTGTGATACGTTTGGATGTGTGTGTGTGTGTAGGAGTGTGTGAGGGTGTGTGATAAGTGTGTGTGTGGCTGTTTGTGTAGGAGTGTGTGAGGGTGTGTGATATGTGTATGTGTGTAGGAGTGTGTGATTGTGTGTGATAAGTGTGAGTGTGTTGTGTGTGTGTGTAGGAGTGTGTGAGGGTGTGTGATAAGTGTGGGGGTGTGTGTGTGGGGGTGTGTGAGGGTGTGTGATAAGTGTGGGTGTGTGTGTGTTTGTAGCAGTGTGTGAGGGTGTGCGATAAGTGTGGCTGTGTGTGTGTGTGTAGGAGTGTGTGAGGGTGTGTGATAAGTGTGGGTGTGTGTGTGTGTAGGAGTGTGTGAGCGTCTGTGATAACTGTGGGGGTGTGTGTGTATGTGTAGGAGTGTGTGAGCGTCTGTGATAACTGTGGGGGTGATTGTGTGTGTGTAGGAGTGTGTGAGGGTGTGTGATAAGTGTGGGGGTGTGTTAGTGTAGGAGTGTGAGAGCGTGTGTGATAAGTGTGTGTGTGTGTGTGTGTGTGTGTGCGTTTAGGAGTGTGTGAGCGTGTGTGATAAGTTTGGGGGTGTGTGCGTGTAGGAGTGTGTGAGGTTGTGTGTTAAGTGTGGGTTTGTGTGTGTGCGTGTAGGGGAGTGTGAGGGTGTGTGATAAGTGTGGGGTGTGTGTGTGTGTGTGGGTGAGTGTGTGAGGGTGTATGATAAGTGTCGGTGTGTGTGTGTGTGTAGGAGTGTGTGAGTGTGTGTGATAAGTGTAGGTGTGTGTGTGTAGGAGTGTGTGAGTGTGTGTGATAAGTGTAGGTGTGTGTGTGTGTAGGAGTGTGTGAGTGTGTGTGATAAGTGTGGGGGTGTGTGTGTGTAGGAGTGTGTGAGTGTGTGTGATATGTGTAGGTGTGTGTGTGTGTGTGTGTAGGAGTGTGTGAGCATCTGTGATAAGTGTGGGTGTGTGTATGCGTAGGAGTGTGTGAGGGTGTGTGATAAGTGTGGGGGTGTGTGTATGCGTAGGAGTGTGTGAGGGTGTGTGATAAGTGTGGGGGTGTGTGTGTGTGTGTAGGATTTTGTGAGCGTGTGTGATAAGTGTGGGTGTGTGTGTATGTGTAGGAGTGTGTGAGGGTGTGTGATAAGTGTGGGGGCGTGTGTGTGTGTCTAGGTGTGTGTGAGTGTGTGAGATAATTGTGTGTGTGTGTGTGTGTGTGTGTGCGTGTGCGTGATAAATGTGTGTGAGGGTGTTTGATAAGTGTGGCGGGGTGTGTGTGTGTGTGTAGGAGTGTGTAGGAGTGTGTGTGATAAGTGTGGGTGTGTGTGTAGGAGTGTGTGAGTGTGTGTGATAAGTGTGTGTGTGTGTGTGTCGGAGTGTGTGTGTGTGTAGGAGTGTGTGAGGGTGTGTGATAAGTTTTGGTGTGTGTGTGTAGGAGTTTGTGAGTGTGTGTGATAAGTGTGGGTGTGTGTGTGTGTGTGTAGGAGTGTGTGAGCGTGTGTGACAAGTGTGGGGGTGTGTGTGTGTAGGAGTGTGTGAGGGTGTGTGATAAGTGTGGGTGTGTGTGTGTGTGCGTGTGTGTGTAGGGGTTTATGGGTGTGTGTGATAAGTGTGTGTGTGTGTGTGTGCGTTTAGGAGTGTATGAGCGTGTGTCATAAGTGTGGGGGTGAGTGTGTGTGTGTGTGTAGGAGTGTGTGAGCGTGTGTGACAAGTGTGGGGGTGTGTGTGTGTAGGAGTGTGTGAGGGTGTGTGATAAGTGTGGGTGTGTGTGTGTGTGCGTGTGTGTGTAGGAGTTTGTGAGTGTGTGTGATAAGTGTGTGTGTGTGTGTGGGTTTAGGAGTGTATGAGCGTGTGTCATAAGTGTGGGGGTGAGTGTGTGTGTGTGTGTCGGAGTGTGTGACCGTCTGTGATAAGTGTGGGTGTGTGTATGCGTAGGAGTGTGTGTGGGTGTGTGATAAGTGTGGGGGTGTGTGTGTGTGTGTAGGAGTTTGTGAGCATGTGTGATAAGTGTGGGTGTGTGTGTAGGAGTGTGTGAGTGTGTGTGATAAGTGTGTGTGTGTGTAGGAGTGTGTGTGTGTGTAGGAGTGTGTGAGGGTGTGTGATAAGTTTGGGTGTGTGTGTGTAGGAGTTTGTGAGTGTGTGTGATAAGTGTGGGTGTGTGTGTGTGTGTGTAGGAGTGTGTGAGCGTGTGTGACAAGTGTGGGGGTGTGTGTGTGTAGGAGTGTGTGAGGGTGTGTGATAAGTGTGGGTGTGTGTGTGTGTGCGTGTGTGTGTAGGAGTTTGTGAGTGTGTGTGATAAGTGTGTGTGTGTGTGTGGGTTTAGGAGTGTATGAGCGTGTGTCATAAGTGTGGGGGTGAGTGTGTGTGTGTGTGTCGGAGTGTGTGAGCGTCTGTGATAAGTGTGGGTGTGTGTATGCGTAGGAGTGTGTGTGGGTGTGTGATAAGTGTGGGGGTGTGTGTGTGTGTGTAGGAGTTTGTGAGCATGTGTGATAAGTGTGGGTGTGTGTGTATGTGTAGGAGTGTGTGAGGGTTTGTGATAAGTGTGTGTGTGTGTGTGTGAGTGTATGAGTGTGTGAGCTTGTGTGATAAGTGTGGGGATGTGTGCATGAGTGTAGGAGTGTGTGAGTGTATGTGATAAGTGTGTGTGTGTGTGTGTGTGTGTGTGTGTGTGTAGGAGTGTGTGAGGGTGTGTGATACGTTTGGATGTGTGTGTGTGTGTAGGAGTGTGTGAGGGTGTGTGATAAGTGTGTGTGTGGCTGTTTGTGTAGGAGTGTGTGAGGGTGTGTGATATGTGTATGTGTGTAGGAGTGTGTGATTGTGTGTGATAAGTGTGAGTGTGTTGTGTGTGTGTGTAGGAGTGTGTGAGGGTGTGTGATAAGTGTGGGGGTGTGTGTGTGGGGGTGTGTGAGGGTGTGTGATAAGTGTGGGTGTGTGTGTGTTTGTAGCAGTGTGTGAGGGTGTGCGATAAGTGTGGCTGTGTGTGTGTGTGTAGGAGTGTGTGAGGGTGTGTGATAAGTGTGGGTGTGTGTGTGTGTAGGAGTGTGTGAGCGTCTGTGATAACTGTGGGGGTGTGTGTGTATGTGTAGGAGTGTGTGAGCGTCTGTGATAACTGTGGGGGTGATTGTGTGTGTGTAGGAGTGTGTGAGGGTGTGTGATAAGTGTGGGGGTGTGTTAGTGTAGGAGTGTGAGAGCGTGTGTGATAAGTGTGTGTGTGTGTGTGTGTGTGTGCGTTTAGGAGTGTGTGAGCGTGTGTGATAAGTTTGGGGGTGTGTGCGTGTAGGAGTGTGTGAGGTTGTGTGTTAAGTGTGGGTGTGTGTGTGTGCGTGTAGGGGAGTGTGAGGGTGTGTGATAAGTGTGGGGTGTGTGTGTGTGTGTGGGTGAGTGTGTGAGGGTGTATGATAAGTGTCGGTGTGTGTGTGTGTGTAGGAGTGTGTGAGTGTGTGTGATAAGTGTAGGTGTGTGTGTGTAGGAGTGTGTGAGTGTGTGTGATAAGTGTAGGTGTGTGTGTGTGTAGGAGTGTGTGAGTGTGTGTGATAAGTGTGGGGGTGTGTGTGTGTAGGAGTGTGTGAGTGTGTGTGATATGTGTAGGTGTGTGTGTGTGTGTGTAGGAGTGTGTGAGCATCTGTGATAAGTGTGGGTGTGTGTATGCGTAGGAGTGTGTGAGGGTGTGTGATAAGTGTGGGGGTGTGTGTATGCGTAGGAGTGTGTGAGGGTGTGTGATAAGTGTGGGGGTGTGTGTGTGTGTGTAGGATTTTGTGAGCGTGTGTGATAAGTGTGGGTGTGTGTGTATGTGTAGGAGTGTGTGAGGGTGTGTGATAAGTGTGGGGGCGTGTGTGTGTGTCTAGGTGTGTGTGAGTGTGTGAGATAATTGTGTGTGTGTGTGTGTGTGTGTGTGCGTGTGCGTGATAAATGTGTGTGAGGGTGTTTGATAAGTGTGGCGGGGTGTGTGTGTGTGTGTAGGAGTGTGTAGGAGTGTGTGTGATAAGTGTGGGTGTGTGTGTAGGAGTGTGTGAGTGTGTGTGATAAGTGTGTGTGTGTGTGTGTCGGAGTGTGTGTGTGTGTAGGAGTGTGTGAGGGTGTGTGATAAGTTTGGGTGTGTGTGTGTAGGAGTTTGTGAGTGTGTGTGATAAGTGTGGGTGTGTGTGTGTGTGTGTAGGAGTGTGTGAGCGTGTGTGACAAGTGTGGGGGTGTGTGTGTGTAGGAGTGTGTGAGGGTGTGTGATAAGTGTGGGTGTGTGTGTGTGTGCGTGTGTGTGTAGGGGTTTATGAGTGTGTGTGATAAGTGTGTGTGTGTGTGTGCGTTTAGGAGTGTATGAGCGTGTGTCATAAGTGTGGGGGTGAGTGTGTGTGTGTGTGTCGGAGTGTGTGAGCGTCTGTGATAAGTGTGGGTGTGTGTATGCGTAGGAGTGTGTGTGGGTGTGTGATAAGTGTGGGGGTGTGTGTGTGTGTGTAGGAGTTTGTGAGCGTGTGTGATAAGTGTGGGTGTGTGTGTATGTGTAGGAGTGTGTGAGGGTTTGTGATAAGTGTGTGTGTGTGTGTGTGTGAGTGTATGAGTGTGTGTGTGTGTAGGAGTGTGTGAGGGTGTGTGATATGTGTGGGTGTGTGTGTGTGTAGGAGTGTGTGAGGGTGTGTGATAAGTGTGTGTGTGGCTGTTTGTGTAGGAGTGTGTGAGGGTGTGTGATATGTGTGTGTGTAGTAGTGTGTGAGCGTGTGTGATAAGTGTGGGGTGTGTGTGTGTGTGTAGGAGTGTGTGAGGGTGTGTGATACGTTTGGATGTGTGTGTGTGTGTAGGAGTGTGTGAGGGTGTGTGATAAGTGTGTGTGTGGCTGTTTGTGTAGGAGTGTGTGAGGGTGTGTGATATGTGTTTGTGTGTAGGAGTGTGTGATTGTGTGTGATAAGTGTGAGTGTGTTGTGTGTGTGTGTAGGAGTGTGTGAGGGTGTGTGATAAGTGTGGGGGTGTGTGTGTGGGGGTGTGTGAGGGTGTGTGATAAGTGTGGGTGTGTGTGTGTTTGTAGCAGTGTGTGAGGGTGTGCGATAAGTGTGGGGTGTGTGTGTAGGAGTGTGTGAGGGTGCTTGATAAGTGTGGCTGTGTGTGCATGGGGGTGTGTGAGGGTGTGTGATAAGTGTGGGTGTGTGTGTGTTTGTAGCAGTGTGTGAGTGTGTGTGATAAGCGTGGGTGTGTGTGTGTGTGTGTGTGTGTGTGTGTGTGTGTGTGTAGGAGTGTGTGAGCGTGTGTGATAAGTGTGGGGATGTGTGCGTGTGTGTAGGAGTGTGTGAGCGTGTGTGATAAGTGTGTGTGTGTGTGTAGGAGTGTGTGAGTGTGTGTGACAAATGTGGCCGTGTGTGTGTGTGTAGGAGTGCGTGAGGGTGTGTGATATGTGTGGGTGTGTGTGTGTTTGTGTGTGTCAGAGTGTGTGAGTGTGTGTGATAAGTGTGGGTGAGTGTGTGTGTGTGTGTAGGAGTGTGTGAGTGTGTGTGATAAGTGTGGGTGTGTGTGTGTGTAGGAGTTTGTGAGCATGTGTGATAAGTGTGGGTGAGTGTGTGTGTTGTGTAGGAGTGTGTGAGTGTGTGTGATAAGTGTGGGTGTGTGTGTGTGTGTGTGTGTAGGAGTGTGTGAGGGTGTGTGATAAGTGTGGGTGAGTGTGTGTGTTGTGTAGGAGTGCGTGAGGGGGTGTGATATGTGTTGGTGTGTGTGTGTGTGTGTGTGTGTGTGTGTGTGAGTGTGTGTGATAAGTGTGGGTGAGTGTGTGTGTGTGTGTAGGAGTGTGAGAGTGTGTGTGATAAGTGTGAGTGTGTGTAGGAGTGTGTGAGTGAGTGTGATAAGTGTGGGGGTGTGTGTGTAGGAGTGTGTGAGTGTGTGTGATAAGTGTGTGGCTGTGTGTGTGTGTAGGAGTGTGTGAGGGCGTGTGATAAATGTGGGTGTGTGTGTGTAAGAGCGTGTGAGGGCATATGATAAGTGTGTGTGTCTGTGTAGGAGTGTGTGAGTGTGTGTGATAAGTGTGGGTGTGTGTGTTTGTCTGTGTGTAGGAGTTTGTGAGGGTGTGTGATAAGTGTGTGGGTGTGTGTGTGTAGGAGTGTGTGAGGGTGTGTGATAAGTGTGCTGGTGTGTGTGTAGGAGAGTGTGAGTATGTGTGATAAGTGTGTGTGTGTGTGTGCGTAGGAGTGTATGAGCGTGTGTGATAATTGTGGATGTGTGTGTGTGTAGGAGTGTGTGAGAGTGTGTGATAAGTGTGGGGGCGTGTGTGTGTGTCTAGGTGTGTGTGAGTGTGTGAGATAATTGTGTGTGTGTGTGTGTGTGTGTGCGTGTGCGTGATAAATGTGTGTGAGGGTGTTTGATAAGTGTGGCGGGGTGTGTGTGTGTGTAGGAGTGTGTCGGAGTGTGTGTGATAAGTGTGGGTGTGTGTGTAGGAGTGTGTGAGTGTGTGTGATAAGTGTGTGTGTGTGTGTAGGAGTGTGTGTGTGTGTAGGAGTGTGTGAGGGTGTGTGATAATTTTGGGTGTGTGTGTGTAGGAGTTTGTGAGTGTGTGTGATAAGTGTGTGTGTGTGTGTGTGTTTGTGTAGGAGTGTGTGAGCGTGTGTGACAAGTGTGGGGGTGTGTGTGTGTAGGAGTGTGTGAGGGTGTGTGATAAGTGTGGGTGTGTGTGTGTGTGCGTATGTGTGTAGGAGTTTGAGAGTGTGTGTGATAAGTGTGTGTGTGTGTGTGTAGGAGTGTGTGTGTGTGTAGGAGTGTGTGAGGGTGTGTGATAAGTTTGGGTGTGTGTGTGTAGGAGTTTGTGAGTGTGTGTGATAAGTGTGGGTGTGTGTGTGCGTGTGTAGGAGTGTGTGAGCGTGTGTGACAAGTGTGGGGGTGTGTGTGTGTAGGAGTGTGTGAGGGTGTGTGATAAGTGTGGGTGTGTGTGTGTGTGCGTGTGTGTGTAGGGGTTTATGGGTGTGTGTGATAAGTGTGTGTGTGTGTGTGCGTTTAGGAGTGTATGAGCGTGTGTCATAAGTGTGGGGGTGAGTGTGTGTGTGTGTGTAGGAGTGTGTGAGCGTGTGTGACAAGTGTGGGGGTGTGTGTGTGTAGGAGTGTGTGAGGGTGTGTGATAAGTGTGGGTGTGTGTGTGTGTGCGTGTGTGTGTAGGAGTTTGTGAGTGTGTGTGATAAGTGTGTGTGTGTGTGTGGGTTTAGGAGTGTATGAGCGTGTGTCATAAGTGTGGGGGTGAGTGTGTGTGTGTGTGTCGGAGTGTGTGACCGTCTGTGATAAGTGTGGGTGTGTGTATGCGTAGGAGTGTGTGTGGGTGTGTGATAAGTGTGGGGGTGTGTGTGTGTGTGTAGGAGTTTGTGAGCATGTGTGATAAGTGTGGGTGTGTGTGTAGGAGTGTGTGAGTGTGTGTGATAAGTGTGTGTGTGTGTAGGAGTGTGTGTGTGTGTAGGAGTGTGTGAGGGTGTGTGATAAGTTTGGGTGTGTGTGTGTAGGAGTTTGTGAGTGTGTGTGATAAGTGTGGGTGTGTGTGTGTGTGTGTAGGAGTGTGTGAGCGTGTGTGACAAGTGTGGGGGTGTGTGTGTGTAGGAGTGTGTGAGGGTGTGTGATAAGTGTGGGTGTGTGTGTGTGTGCGTGTGTGTGTAGGAGTTTGTGAGTGTGTGTGATAAGTGTGTGTGTGTGTGTGGGTTTAGGAGTGTATGAGCGTGTGTCATAAGTGTGGGGGTGAGTGTGTGTGTGTGTGTCGGAGTGTGTGAGCGTCTGTGATAAGTGTGGGTGTGTGTATGCGTAGGAGTGTGTGTGGGTGTGTGATAAGTGTGGGGGTGTGTGTGTGTGTGTAGGAGTTTGTGAGCATGTGTGATAAGTGTGGGTGTGTGTGTATGTGTAGGAGTGTGTGAGGGTTTGTGATAAGTGTGTGTGTGTGTGTGTGAGTGTATGAGTGTGTGAGCTTGTGTGATAAGTGTGGGGATGTGTGCATGAGTGTAGGAGTGTGTGAGTGTATGTGATAAGTGTGTGTGTGTGTGTGTGTGTGTGTGTGTGTGTAGGAGTGTGTGAGGGTGTGTGATACGTTTGGATGTGTGTGTGTGTGTAGGAGTGTGTGAGGGTGTGTGATAAGTGTGTGTGTGGCTGTTTGTGTAGGAGTGTGTGAGGGTGTGTGATATGTGTATGTGTGTAGGAGTGTGTGATTGTGTGTGATAAGTGTGAGTGTGTTGTGTGTGTGTGTAGGAGTGTGTGAGGGTGTGTGATAAGTGTGGGGGTGTGTGTGTGGGGGTGTGTGAGGGTGTGTGATAAGTGTGGGTGTGTGTGTGTTTGTAGCAGTGTGTGAGGGTGTGCGATAAGTGTGGCTGTGTGTGTGTGTGTAGGAGTGTGTGAGGGTGTGTGATAAGTGTGGGTGTGTGTGTGTGTAGGAGTGTGTGAGCGTCTGTGATAACTGTGGGGGTGTGTGTGTATGTGTAGGAGTGTGTGAGCGTCTGTGATAACTGTGGGGGTGATTGTGTGTGTGTAGGAGTGTGTGAGGGTGTGTGATAAGTGTGGGGGTGTGTTAGTGTAGGAGTGTGAGAGCGTGTGTGATAAGTGTGTGTGTGTGTGTGTGTGTGTGCGTTTAGGAGTGTGTGAGCGTGTGTGATAAGTTTGGGGGTGTGTGCGTGTAGGAGTGTGTGAGGTTGTGTGTTAAGTGTGGGTGTGTGTGTGTGCGTGTAGGGGAGTGTGAGGGTGTGTGATAAGTGTGGGGTGTGTGTGTGTGTGTGGGTGAGTGTGTGAGGGTGTATGATAAGTGTCGGTGTGTGTGTGTGTGTAGGAGTGTGTGAGTGTGTGTGATAAGTGTAGGTGTGTGTGTGTAGGAGTGTGTGAGTGTGTGTGATAAGTGTAGGTGTGTGTGTGTGTAGGAGTGTGTGAGTGTGTGTGATAAGTGTGGGGGTGTGTGTGTGTAGGAGTGTGTGAGTGTGTGTGATATGTGTAGGTGTGTGTGTGTGTGTGTAGGAGTGTGTGAGCATCTGTGATAAGTGTGGGTGTGTGTATGCGTAGGAGTGTGTGAGGGTGTGTGATAAGTGTGGGGGTGTGTGTATGCGTAGGAGTGTGTGAGGGTGTGTGATAAGTGTGGGGGTGTGTGTGTGTGTGTAGGATTTTGTGAGCGTGTGTGATAAGTGTGGGTGTGTGTGTATGTGTAGGAGTGTGTGAGGGTGTGTGATAAGTGTGGGGGCGTGTGTGTGTGTCTAGGTGTGTGTGAGTGTGTGAGATAATTGTGTGTGTGTGTGTGTGTGTGTGTGCGTGTGCGTGATAAATGTGTGTGAGGGTGTTTGATAAGTGTGGCGGGGTGTGTGTGTGTGTGTAGGAGTGTGTAGGAGTGTGTGTGATAAGTGTGGGTGTGTGTGTAGGAGTGTGTGAGTGTGTGTGATAAGTGTGTGTGTGTGTGTGTCGGAGTGTGTGTGTGTGTAGGAGTGTGTGAGGGTGTGTGATAAGTTTGGGTGTGTGTGTGTAGGAGTTTGTGAGTGTGTGTGATAAGTGTGGGTGTGTGTGTGTGTGTGTAGGAGTGTGTGAGCGTGTGTGACAAGTGTGGGGGTGTGTGTGTGTAGGAGTGTGTGAGGGTGTGTGATAAGTGTGGGTGTGTGTGTGTGTGCGTGTGTGTGTAGGGGTTTATGAGTGTGTGTGATAAGTGTGTGTGTGTGTGTGCGTTTAGGAGTGTATGAGCGTGTGTCATAAGTGTGGGGGTGAGTGTGTGTGTGTGTGTCGGAGTGTGTGAGCGTCTGTGATAAGTGTGGGTGTGTGTATGCGTAGGAGTGTGTGTGGGTGTGTGATAAGTGTGGGGGTGTGTGTGTGTGTGTAGGAGTTTGTGAGCGTGTGTGATAAGTGTGGGTGTGTGTGTATGTGTAGGAGTGTGTGAGGGTTTGTGATAAGTGTGTGTGTGTGTGTGTGTGAGTGTATGAGTGTGTGTGTGTGTAGGAGTGTGTGAGGGTGTGTGATATGTGTGGGTGTGTGTGTGTGTAGGAGTGTGTGAGGGTGTGTGATAAGTGTGTGTGTGGCTGTTTGTGTAGGAGTGTGTGAGGGTGTGTGATATGTGTGTGTGTAGTAGTGTGTGAGCGTGTGTGATAAGTGTGGGGTGTGTGTGTGTGTGTAGGAGTGTGTGAGGGTGTGTGATACGTTTGGATGTGTGTGTGTGTGTAGGAGTGTGTGAGGGTGTGTGATAAGTGTGTGTGTGGCTGTTTGTGTAGGAGTGTGTGAGGGTGTGTGATATGTGTTTGTGTGTAGGAGTGTGTGATTGTGTGTGATAAGTGTGAGTGTGTTGTGTGTGTGTGTAGGAGTGTGTGAGGGTGTGTGATAAGTGTGGGGGTGTGTGTGTGGGGGTGTGTGAGGGTGTGTGATAAGTGTGGGTGTGTGTGTGTTTGTAGCAGTGTGTGAGGGTGTGCGATAAGTGTGGGGTGTGTGTGTAGGAGTGTGTGAGGGTGCTTGATAAGTGTGGCTGTGTGTGCATGGGGGTGTGTGAGGGTGTGTGATAAGTGTGGGTGTGTGTGTGTTTGTAGCAGTGTGTGAGTGTGTGTGATAAGCGTGGGTGTGTGTGTGTGTGTGTGTGTGTGTGTGTGTGTGTGTGTGTAGGAGTGTGTGAGCGTGTGTGATAAGTGTGGGGATGTGTGCGTGTGTGTAGGAGTGTGTGAGCGTGTGTGATAAGTGTGTGTGTGTGTGTAGGAGTGTGTGAGTGTGTGTGACAAATGTGGCCGTGTGTGTGTGTGTAGGAGTGCGTGAGGGTGTGTGATATGTGTGGGTGTGTGTGTGTTTGTGTGTGTCAGAGTGTGTGAGTGTGTGTGATAAGTGTGGGTGAGTGTGTGTGTGTGTGTAGGAGTGTGTGAGTGTGTGTGATAAGTGTGGGTGTGTGTGTGTGTAGGAGTTTGTGAGCATGTGTGATAAGTGTGGGTGAGTGTGTGTGTTGTGTAGGAGTGTGTGAGTGTGTGTGATAAGTGTGGGTGTGTGTGTGTGTGTGTGTGTAGGAGTGTGTGAGGGTGTGTGATAAGTGTGGGTGAGTGTGTGTGTTGTGTAGGAGTGCGTGAGGGGGTGTGATATGTGTTGGTGTGTGTGTGTGTGTGTGTGTGTGTGTGTGAGTGTGTGTGATAAGTGTGGGTGAGTGTGTGTGTGTGTGTAGGAGTGTGAGAGTGTGTGTGATAAGTGTGAGTGTGTGTAGGAGTGTGTGAGTGAGTGTGATAAGTGTGGGGGTGTGTGTGTAGGAGTGTGTGAGTGTGTGTGATAAGTGTGTGGCTGTGTGTGTGTGTAGGAGTGTGTGAGGGCGTGTGATAAATGTGGGTGTGTGTGTGTAAGAGCGTGTGAGGGCATATGATAAGTGTGTGTGTCTGTGTAGGAGTGTGTGAGTGTGTGTGATAAGTGTGGGTGTGTGTGTTTGTCTGTGTGTAGGAGTTTGTGAGGGTGTGTGATAAGTGTGTGGGTGTGTGTGTGTAGGAGTGTGTGAGGGTGTGTGATAAGTGTGCTGGTGTGTGTGTAGGAGAGTGTGAGTATGTGTGATAAGTGTGTGTGTGTGTGTGCGTAGGAGTGTATGAGCGTGTGTGATAATTGTGGATGTGTGTGTGTGTAGGAGTGTGTGAGAGTGTGTGATAAGTGTGGGGGCGTGTGTGTGTGTCTAGGTGTGTGTGAGTGTGTGAGATAATTGTGTGTGTGTGTGTGTGTGTGTGCGTGTGCGTGATAAATGTGTGTGAGGGTGTTTGATAAGTGTGGCGGGGTGTGTGTGTGTGTAGGAGTGTGTCGGAGTGTGTGTGATAAGTGTGGGTGTGTGTGTAGGAGTGTGTGAGTGTGTGTGATAAGTGTGTGTGTGTGTGTAGGAGTGTGTGTGTGTGTAGGAGTGTGTGAGGGTGTGTGATAATTTTGGGTGTGTGTGTGTAGGAGTTTGTGAGTGTGTGTGATAAGTGTGTGTGTGTGTGTGTGTTTGTGTAGGAGTGTGTGAGCGTGTGTGACAAGTGTGGGGGTGTGTGTGTGTAGGAGTGTGTGAGGGTGTGTGATAAGTGTGGGTGTGTGTGTGTGTGCGTATGTGTGTAGGAGTTTGAGAGTGTGTGTGATAAGTGTGTGTGTGTGTGGGTTTAGGAGTGTGTGAGTGTGTGTGATAAGTGTGGGGGTGAGTGTGTGTGTGTAGGAGTGTGTGAGTGTGTGTGATATGTGTAGGTGTGTGTGTGTAGGATTTTGTGAGCGTGTGTGATAAGTGTGGGTGTGTGTGTATGTGTAGGAGTGTGTGAGGGTGTGTGATAAGTGTGGGGGCGTGTGTGTGTGTCTAGGTGTGTGTGAGTGTGTGAGATAATTGTGTGTGCGTGTGTGTGTGCGTGTGCGTGATAAATGTGTGTGAGGGTGTTTGATAAGTGTGGCGGGGTGTGTGTGTGTGTAGGAGTGTGTAGGAGTCAGTGTGATAAGTGTGGGTGTGTGTGTAGGAGTGTGTGAGTGTGTGTGATAATTGTGTGTGTGTGTAGGAGTGTGTGTGTGTGTAGGAGTGTGTGAGGGTGTGTGATAAGTTTGGGTGTGTGTGTGTAGGAGTTTGTGAGTGTGTGTGATAAGTGTGGGTGTGTGTGTGTGTGTGTAGGAGTGTGTGAGCGTGTGTGACAAGTGTGGGGGTGTGTGTGTGTAGGAGTGTGTGAGGGTGTGTGATAAGTGTGGGTGTGTATGTGTGTGCGTGTGTGTGTAGGAGTTTGTGAGTGTGTGTGATAAGTTTGTGTGTGTGTGGGTTTAGGAGTGTATGAGCATGTGTGATAAGTGTGGGGGTGAGTGTGTGTGTGTAGGAGTGTGTGAGTGTGTGTGATTTGTGTAGGTGTGTGTGTGTGTGTGTGTGTGTGTAGGAGTGTGTGAGCATCTGTGATAAGTGTGGGTGTGTGTATGCGTAGGAGTGTGTGAGGGTGTGTGATAAGTGTGGGGGTGTGTGTGTGTGTGTAGGATTTTGTGAGCGTGTGTGATAAGTGTGGGTGTGTGTGTATGTGTAGGAGTGTGTGAGGGTGTGTGATAAGTGTGGGTGTGTGTGTAGGAGTGTGTGAGCGTGTGTGACAAGTGTGGGTGTGTGTGTGTGTAGGAGTGTGTGAGGGTGTGTGATAAGTGTGGGGGTGTGTGTGTGTGTGTGTGTGTGTAGGAGTTTGTGAGTGTGTGTGATAAGTGTGTGTGTGTGTGTGTGTGGGTTTAGGAGTGTGTGAGTGTGTGTGATAAGTGTGGGGGTGAGAGTGTGTGTGTAGGAGTGTTTGAGTGTGTGTGATATGTGTAGGTGTGTGTGTGTTTGTGTGTGTGTAGGAGTGTGTGAGCGTCTGTGATAAGTGTGGGTGTGTGTATGCGTAGGAGTGTGTGAGGGTGTGTGATAAGTGTGGGGGTGTGTGTGTGTGTAGGAGTTTGTGAGCGGGTGTGATAAGTGTGGGTGTGTGTGTATGTGTAGGAGTGTGTGAGGGTGTGTGATAAGTGTGTGTGTGTGTGTGTGAGTGTATGAGTGTGTGAGCTTGTTTGATAAGTGTGGGGATGTGTGCGTGTGTGTAGGAGTGTGTGAGTGTATGTGATAAGTGTGTATGTGTGTGTGTGTGTGTGTGTGTGTGTGTGTGTGTGTGTAGGAATGTGTGAGGGTGTGTGATAAGTGTGGGTGTATGTGTGTGTTGCAATGTGTGAGCGTATGTGATAAGTGTGGGTGTCTGTGTGCGTAGAAGTGTGTGAGGGTGTGTGATAAGTTTGGGGGTGTGTGTGTGTAGGAGTGTGTGAGTGTGTGTGATAAGTGTGGGTGTTTGTGTGTAGGAGTGTGTGAGTGTGTGTGATAATTGTGGGGGTGTGTTTGTGTGTAAAAGTGTGTGAGGGCATGTGATAAATGTGTGTGTGTGTGTAGGAGCGTGTAAGTGTGTGTGATAAGTGTGGGTGTGTGTGTGTGTGTGTGTGTAGGAGTGTGTGAGGGTGTGTGATAAGTGTGGGTGTGTGTGTGTAGGAGTGTGTGAGGGTGTGTGATAAGTGTGTGTGTGTGTAGGAGTGTGTGAGGGTGTGTGATAAGTGTGGGTGTGTGTGTGTAGGAGTGTGTGAGGGTGTGTGATAAGTGTGGGTGTGTGTGTGTAGGAGTGTGTGAGCATGTGTGACAAGTGTGGGGGTGTGTGTGTGTAGGAGTGTGTGAGTGTGTGTGATATGTGTAGGTGTGTGTGTTTGTGTGTGTGTGTGTGTGTAGGAGTGTGTGAGGGTGTGTGATAAGTGTGGGTGTGTGTGTGTAGGAGAGTGTGAGGGTGTGTGATAGGTGTGGGTGTGTGTGTGTAGGAGTATGTGAGGGTGTGTGATAAGTGTGGGTGTGTGTGAGTGTGCGTGTGTGTGTCGGAGTTTGTGAGTGTGTGTGATAAGTGTGTGTGTGTGTGTGTGTGGGTTTAGGAGTGTATGAGCATGTGTGATAAGTGTGGGGGTGAGTGTGTGTGTGTAGGAGTGTGTGAGTGTGTGTGATATGTGTAGATGTGTGTGTGTGTGTGTGTGTGTGTAGGAGTGTGTGAACATCTGTGATAAGTGTGGGTGTGTGTATGCGTAGGAGTGTGTGAGGGTGTGTGATAAGTGTGGGGGCGTGTGTGTGTGTCTAGGTGTGTGTGAGTGTGTGAGATAATTGTGTGTGCGTGTGTGTGTGCGTGTGCGTGATAAATGTGTGTGAGGGTCTTTGATAAGTGTGGCGGGGTGTGTGTGTAGGAGTGTGTGAGTGTGTGTGATATGTGTAGGTGTGTGTGTGTGTGTGTGTGTGTGTAGGAGTGTGTGAGCATCTGTGATAAGTGTGGGTGTGTGTATGCGTCGGAGTGTGTGAGGGTGTGTGATAAGTGTGGGGGCGTGTGTGTGTGTGTCTAGGTGTGTGTGAGTGTGTGAGATAATTGTGAGTGTGTGTGTGTGTGTGTGCGTGTGCGTGATAAATGTGTGTGAGGGTGTTTGATAAGTGTTGCGGGGTGTGTGTGTGTGTAGGAGTGTGTAGGAGTGTGTGTGATAAGTGTGTGTGTGTGTGTGTGTAGGAGTGTGTGAGCGTGTGTGACAAGTGTGGGTGTGTGTGTGTGTAGGAGTGTATGAGGGTGTATGATAAGTGTGGGTGTGTGTGTGTGCGTGTGTGTGTAGGAGTTTGTGAGTGTGTGTGATAAGTGTGTGTGTGTGTGTGTGTGTGGGTTTAGGAGTGTGTGAGTGTGTGTGATAAGTGTGGGGGTGAGAGTGTGTGTGTAGGAGTGTGTGAGTGTGTGTGATATGTGTAGGTGTGTGTGTGTTTGTGTGTGTGTAGGAGTGTGTGAGCGTCTGTGATAAGTGTGGGTGTGTGTATGCGTAGGAGTGTGTGAGGGTGTGTGATAAGTGTGGGGGTGTGTGTGCGTGTAGGAGTTTGTGAGCGGGTGTGATAAGTGTGGGTGTGTGTGTATGTGTAGGAGTGTGTGAGGGTGTGTGATAAGTGTGTGTGTGTGTGTGAGTGTATGAGTGTGTGAGCTTGTGTGATAAGTGTGGGGATGTGTGCGTGTGTGTAGGAGTGTGTGAGTGTATGTGATAAGTGTGTGTGTGTGTGTGTGTGTGTGAGTGTGTAGGAGTGTGTGAGGGTGTGTGATAAGTGTGGGTGTATGTGTGTGTTGCAGTGTGTGAGCGTATGTGATAAGTGTGGGTGTCTGTGTGCGTAGGAGTGTGTGAGGGTGAGTGATAAGTTTGGGGGTGTGTGTGTGTAGGAGTGTGTGAGTGTGTGTGATAAGTGTGGGTGTTTGTGTGTAGGAGTGTGTGAGTGTGTGTGATAATTGTGGGGGTGTGTTTGTGTGTAAAAGTGTGTGAGGGCATGTGATAAATGTGTGTGTGTGTGTAGGAGCGTGTAAGTGTGTGTGATAAGTGTGGGTGTGTGTGTGTGTGTGTGTGTGTAGGAGTGTGTGAGGGCGTGTGATAAGTGTGGGTGTGTGTGTGTAGGAGTGTGTGAGGGCATGTGATAAGTGTGTGTGTGTGTGTAGGAGTGTATGAGTGTGTGTGATAAGTGTGGGTGTGTGTGTGTGTAGGAGTGTGTGCGGGTGTGTGATAAGTGTGGGTGTGTGTGTGTGTGTAGGAGTTTGTGAGTGTGTGTGATAATTGTGGGTGTGTGTGTGTGTGTGTGTAGGAGTGTGTGAGCGTGTGTGATAAGTGTGGGGGTGAGTGTGTGTGTGTGTAGCAGTGTGTGAGCGTATGTGATAAGTGTGGGGGTGTGTGAGTAGGAGTGTGTCATTGTGTGTGATAAGTGTGGGTGTGTGTGTAGGAGTGTGTGAGTGTGTGTGATAAGTGTGGGTGTGTGTGTGTGTTTTTGAGTGTGTGAGTGTGTGTGATAAGTGTGTGAGTGTGTGTGATAAGTGTGGGGGTGTGTGTGTGTGAGTAGGAGTGTGTGAGCGTGTGTGATAAGTGTGGGGGTGTGTGTGTGTGTAAAAACGTGCGAGGGTGTGTGATCAGTGTGGGGGTGTGTGTGTGTGTGTAGGAGTGTGTTAGTGTGTGTGATAAGTGTGGGTGTGTGTGTGTGTAGGAGAGTGTGAGTGTGTGTGATAAGTGTGGGTGTGTGTTTGTGTGTGTGTAGGAGTGTGTGAGCATGTGTGATAAGTGTGTGGGTGTGTGTGTGTGTGTGTGTGTAGGAGTTTGTGAGGGTGTGTGATATGTGTGGGGGTGTGTGAGTGTAGGAGCGTGTGAGCATGTGTGATAAGTGTGGGTGAGTGTGTGTGTGTGTGGGAGTGTGTGAGGGTGTGTGATAAGTGTGGGTGTGTGTGTGTGTAGGAGTGTGAGAGCGTGTGTGATAAGTGTGGGTGAGTGTGTGTGTGTGTGTGTGTGTGTAGGAGTGTGTGAGTGTGTGTATAGGTGTGGGTGTGTGTGTGTTTGTAGGTGTGTGTGAGGGAGTGTGATAAGTGTGGGGGTGTGTGTGTGTAGGAGTGTGTGAGGGTGTGTGATAAGTGTGGGGGTGTGTGTGTGTAGGATTGTGTGAGGGTGTATGATAAGTGTGGGGGTGTGTGTGTGTGTAGGAGTGTGTGAGTGTGTGTGATAAGTGTGGGGGTGTGTGTGTAGGAGTGTGTGTGATAAGTGTGTGGGTGAGTGTCTGTGTAGGAGTGTGTGTAGGAGTGTGTAAGCGCATGTGATAAGTGTGGGTGTGTGTGTGTGTGTGTGTGTAGGAGTGTGTGAGCGCATGTGATAAGTGTGGGTGTGTGTGTGTGTGTGTGTGTGTGTGTGTGTGTGTGTAGGAGTGTGTGAGTGTGTGTGTTAAGTGTGGGTGTGTGTGTTTGTCTGTGTGTAGGAGTGTGTGAGGGTGTGTGATAAGTGTGGGGGTGTGTGTGTGTAGGAGTGTGTGAGAGTGTGTGATAAGTGTGGGTGTGTTTGTTTGTGTGTTGGAGTGTCTGAGTGTGTGTGATAAATGTGGGTTTGTGTGTGTGTGTGTGTAGGAGTGTGTGAGAGTGTCTGATACGTGTGGGGTGTGTGTGTGTGAGTAGGAGTGTGTCA